>VZTF01002845.1:133289-223962 GCA_013397755.1 Cnemophilus loriae | reverse complement strand
CCCCCGCGCGGCGCCCCGCCCACGCCCCGCCCATCGGCCCCGCCCGCGGCCCCTCGAGAGGGACACGGCAGGGGGCGTGGCACGCGCGCCCTCCCCGCGATGACGTCACGAGCTGTTCAAAAGGCGGCGGCGGCAAGCGCGCGGGGGCCGTGAGGGGACAGGTGCGCTCGCGCTGCTGTGGGGGCGGCACCTGAGCCCGTAAATCCCGAGGGAAGGCGGGCCGGGAGGCGCCGTGGAATAATACCCCTCCTCAGGGTAGCAAAACCCCGGAGTGTGTGGCTGTAGAAGTTACAGCCCTAGGGGGGGGATCTAGCGCTCCACGTGGAGATGTTAATTTCCAAACCGGGGCGTATGTGTCTTCGTTTGTCTCCTAAAGGTGCTGGTTGTGTTAAAAAACAGTAAATAAAGAGGTAGGTTAGAAATACTGACTTTGGTTACGCTAGTTCTGCTACACTGGAAGAAAAGCTTTCACGTGTACTGTGAGAACCCTTGTATTTTACACGGCAAACAAAGCAAGAAAACAGAGCCTTTAGTTTACCCCTAAGCATCCCACGTTCCTTTTTCTAGAATTTTGTTATTTCACACATTTATTCCTTTATTTTATTTTCTTGCTCTGCTTATGCAAACCTGGGAAACTACCAAATACCAAGCCTGACTCCCATTAGCTGAGCTAGTAAAGAAAGGAGAGCTAATTGAACACTAATTGCCTAATCAAGTAATCAAACTATTGACTGGTTTTGTCTTGTCGGAAAATTCAACAAATTAAAGGAAATATGGTGACATTAAGGTTATTTGTTAGTGTAGTATCTAGAAACCAGCAGAATACTTTAGAGTGGCTTATAATTTTGAAATGTAAGTTGTAGTCTGCGTGTTTTTGTGTGGGCTGCCCGTGGAGGTTCAGTTTGAGCTATGGCGTTGTCGTAGTCTATTTGGCACTCTGGTATTTTTCCTGAGTATGTCTCTGGGCTCATGCCAGGGCAAGCTCAACAATTCTTGTATTCTAAATCTCATCCAAAGTCTCTTCCAGCGAGTGGAGCTGCACCCTGTCATTGAGCATCCCCTCAGAAGCACAGAAGAAAGTCCTGTTGTGATGCATACTTGAGATTTCACTGTTTGGTATGTAAGCAATACATATTTTTCTTTAGTTGCAGAAATCAGAACAAGGTTGGTGTGTGGCCCTCTTGATTAAGGGAGTAAGACATTTTAAAGATTTTTTTTTTTCAATTTGCATCCTTATAGGAATAGCAGAGAATAACTAAAATTTTTGGTGACTGAGGTTTTATAGGCGTTTGATTAAAACAGCTTATTTTTAAGCTAAAGAATACTTTTTTTTTTGCATGAAAATTATCTTTGGTACGGTTACAGCTTTCCTTCCTGACAGACTGGGGGAAAAAATCGAACTTTTGGTCACCAGAAGATGGCGCTGTGCGGCGCGAGTTGAAAAGTCCGTATGAGAACAGCCACCTGGTTATAATCGCTTTCGTGTCCTGGGAGACTGATATTAGAGGCGCCTTTTCACAGTGCTTTCTTTCGTTTAGCAGATTATTAATATAGGCAGTGTTTCTAATGTCTTTACTGTGGAGTTAGTGGTCAGTTCCAAAGTGTGTCTTTGAGACTGGAATTCTGGGAGCTGCTGCCTGTGCTCCCAGGAGTTCAAAACGGAGCAATTAAGAACTATTGAGCGGCTGAGGCTGGAAGATGCTCTGGAAGGACACTTAGCTTGACTATCTGCAGGAGCAGCAGCAAAGGTAGGTAATAAAGGCATCGAGTAAATGCAAGTGTGGGACCCTGTTTTATCCTTGCTTCTGCACAGACTGTGGCGCAGCATTGCCTTCAGGAAGGCAGAGCTGTACTGGAGTTAGTAGGACTCTGTATCAAAGGAAGATTCACTCAGGAAAAAGGCTGGGGTCAAGGTTCCTAAAAACCTTGTGAGACAGCTGGATTTTTTGGGAATGCAACTCACTGTGCCAGGGGCCAGCTAGAAATATTCAGGTGTTTGCTTTGGAATTTTCCCAAGCACATCCTCTTTCTCCTGGTTTGATTTTTTTGAGATATTGTTGTAGAACGTCTTCTAGATTTTTCTCTGTGAGCATGCCCTAAGGCTATGATCTCAGTGGAAACTTTCACAATGCCTCTGCTAATGAAGCAAAATTATTTAGGAAAAAATCTCTAGCTCCTTCATTCAACTCTTTATTTCAATTCATGCAGACAGATTTGCTCAGTCCAATTTTGAGCAGTTCAGGTCCATGCTGACACTAAAACTTAGTTAGGTGGGCTAATGGAACCTGCTCACTGCTGTTCCCTATTAGGTACTGTGCTGAAAAAATACTGGGTAAGATCTACTAAATGCATACACGTAAGGAGAAACTAGTGCTCTGCTTTTCTCGTATGAAGCAGATAATTTCAGAAAAATGCCTACAGAAATAGAGCAAAATTGCTGTGCTCTGAAAATCCGGGTATTTGGACCTTGATTGCTAAGGTTTGCTTGCACAGGCACAGCTCTGTTATGGTTAATGATACCTGATGAAGAAGTAGGGATCCACTGAAGAGAAGTGGTCAGGCAAAAGCAAGTTTTCATTTTAGTAATTATTGTTGAGAAACATGTATGATTACTATCAGTACCATGAAAAAGATCTGTGCTCTTCTCCTCTTGTGGCCTATATTCTCTCCAGTTGTTTCTCCAGATGAGAAATTAGCTTGCCCAGAAGGGTTTACAGGCATTATTAACATTGTGGGGACAGTTATGGTAACCAAGGGGGATGCTGGTACTTCTGCCTAGAAGTTCTTATTTAACCTTAGTATGTTCATGATGCAGCTGGTACCAGGGAACTAAAGCTAATACATAAGGTTGTAGACAGGCTTTCATCTTCATGCAAAATGCTACATGAGCCTTATGGGAGAGCATGGGAATTCGTCCATATCTTGGTCAGAATTCAGACACACACAATGACCAAAATTGTGAAATGGGCTTCCTTTTGGTTGTAGGAAATAATGGTGTTCTTGACCTGTTTTTCCCACTTAAAACAGAAAGCACCAATTTATTCCTACTCTCAAGAAGATCCAAGAAGTCTTCTGTGATGTATTACAAATTTTAATGGAGACTGATTGCTCTGACTTTGCTTCCAATCTTTGTCATGTGGTTATTGCAATATGTGAGCACATTCAATAACTGAGTGTATCAGTCCTTACACATATCACCCAAGGAAGGCATGAAATACTTTTGGGGCTGCCTGCAGGGTGGTTAATTAGTTTAACCTGTCAGAGGCAGCTATACCTGCAGTTTCTAAGTAGAGAGTGTACCACAGCAAAAGTTGTCTTCATTACACTCAAAGCACTTTTTCTGAAATTGGCTGTGTTTCATTGCCTTTATAGCATGTATGCTAATCCTGTGCTTCCATTCATGGCATATCTAA
This sequence comes from Cnemophilus loriae, assembly GCA_013397755.1. Lineage (NCBI taxonomy): Eukaryota > Metazoa > Chordata > Aves > Passeriformes > Corvidae > Cnemophilus > Cnemophilus loriae. The sequence goes on along the minus strand of VZTF01002845.1, from coordinate 220,549 downwards.
ACAGCATAGAATAGAATTCAGCTTGTATGCATTTCCTTAGACCAAGAAAACAATTTGTAGTTTGTTTTAATCATGGCACTCAAACTAAAGCGTTTTAATAGGTGCTTCACTGAAAGTCTAGGTGAAGAACAACTGTCTGCTGATATGATATCTTTAGCCAATTATTTAATGTATTTGAATTTCTATCTCTTCATATGTAGCAACTGTAATATTTCAGAAGAACATGCTTCCTGCCCAGCTAACGTGCAGTGTACATATACATATATTTGCATATCTGTGTATTATATTTTATATTTGAGTTTCCTTTTAAACATTTTCAATGCATATGTGTTGAAATTTCTAGTTTGCATTTTGGCAGAGGATTGGAATAGCTGTGAAAACACCTGTTAAATACTGATAGGAAACTCCTTAGCAGTTGATATGCACCTGAGTCTTTCACTATTGAGAGCAAGTGCCAGGCCTGGCTCGTCATTTTTTCAGGTGTAGTAACACTTCCAGGACGGAGCTACCTGCCTCTGTGGTGAAGCGTGCACAGAAATTCCCAGCGGCTGTGCAGTGATGAACGCCTAGGTCTTGGCTTGCAGTTTTATTAATGGCAACAGTTCAAATGAAATTACAGCTATTATGTTGCATTGTAAGTACTAAACAATTTACTTCTGCTGAAATTCCTACTGACAGCTCTGCCTGCCAGCATCCATCTTTTGTGTGGGTATAGATACTCGGGAGATCATAGCGGAGAATAAATCACTCTCTGGGCAATTTACTGAGTTGTATGAAAGTGAGAATAAAAGCTTTTCAGCATGAAAAGTAAATCCATGTTTCTTTTGTGTCAGCTGAGTGGAGAAGTTGCTAAAAACCAGAATATAGTATCTCATTTTGGTTTTTTTAATGCTGAAAAAATCAGAGTGCATAAAGTATTTGGAACTACTGTACTGTTTAAAATACCTTTTTCTCTTGTTCTGTTCCCCTGTGGAAATTGGTTTTGTTTAATCATGCTTCTACCTACCTTTCTATCAGTCATTTCCAATGTCTCTGTTGGCTGCTGTAAGTGAAAAGTAGGAGTTGCAGAGCAAATAACCTGGAATTATTGGGAAAACTGCTGAATTAATAGATTAGGATGATTCAGATGAATGCCTCTATTGAAGGAAAGCTGGGGAGAATTCAGCTTTTATACAGTGTGTTTGAACATAATAGGCTGAAAATTCAGTGTGGTGGCTCTGCACACTAGAGGCAGCATGTGCTGTCTCTGTCCTGCTCCAGTGCTCAGAAGACATGGTGGGTAGAAAGGGCTGAAATCACTTTATTAGAAAAATTAAGAGCAAGGGGCATGAGTCTGTAAAAAAACATTGGTTGTTCTGCTGTTCATGGAAGGCATACTTCAATGACAAGTTTCTGTGCTTTGCAGTTTGTCTAAGTGTAGAAGAGACTTGGGACTTAAGGAAGTTCTGTGTTGCCTGGTGTAAGTCAATATAAATTAGGAAATCTCTTTGGGATTTAAAAGAATGCACAGTGGCCCAAGGAGTGTAACAGAAGGGGATTTTTTTTCCTTAAAGAATTGGATAAAGCTCAGCCCCCTAACCATTTCTGCAGTCTGAGGTTTGGCAGTGAAATTTTGAAATTTTAGCTTGTGTGTTTTTGTATCCCAATTTCCCTTCTTTCTTCTTCTCCTTAGAATATTCTGGCTTTGTAGATGGGTACATTGCAATGTACTCAGCACGAGACTAACTTCTGCCATTCCTTTTTTTAACTTGGATTGCTTCATGCACAAAAATAAGTTTGGAATTTGGCCTCAGACAGTATCTTTGCACCATGGGTTTCTGGAATTTATACCACATCCACTCATCTAGTTTTTCCTTCCAAAAGTGGTTTGAGATGCTGCTTGCATAGTACATTACACAAATAGTAGGCAAGTAGGTCCTCAACTTGAAATTACTTGTTTGTCAGAGAACAATATTTTCTTAGGAAGAGCACTGCAAAAGCTCAGGGCTCTGTGCTAGCTCATTTGTTTATGGGATGCTGATCTAAAAAAAAATATTCAAGTAGAATATGTTTATAGGAAACAAGGGACTGACTTAGCCATAAGATATCCAGTGGATACAGATTCTTCAGCTTTCAGTTATATTCTCCCATATGTAATGACAATGGAAATTATGTAACAGGAAATGTTTGTCACTTTACAGTATCAGGCAATTCTTCATTCCTCTTAATGCAAATAATCCTGTCACAGTCAGTGCATCATGTGGATGAGGAATATCCCTTTTATTTGTAGATAGACTTTGAAGATTTCAGCGCATGTAATATATATAATGCTGTAAGTAAAGGTTTCTCTAACTTAAGTTATTATTAATCAAAGTATTTAAGCACCTGCTTCTGTTCAGCTTTATCAAAAGGCTTGTCTTTAAATGCAGGCGGAAAATTATGTATATGCTTGTGTGATATGGAGAATTGAAGTTTTTGCTGTTTACTGCATACTTGAAATCTCAAATTTTTATTGTCCTCTAGGACACAAAAGTAGTCAAGTAACAATACTAAGTACATCTCCAGATGATGCCTATAACAATCTATTTTAATTAAAGCAGCTCCTCATGATATGTTAAGAAGGTATCTAATTTTTTTAATGTTCCTAAAGAGTTTTTAACTCTTGTCCTAAAAGGAACTTCTGTGATTAGAAGATGAGGCTTATTTCCCACTTGTCTGATGTACAGGAAGCTATATTTAAATATAAGGAAATACTTCTTTCCTGTAAGGGTGGTGAAACGCAGGGCCAGGTCTCCATACTTAGAGATGTTCAGATGTCCTAAGCCGTCTGCCCAAGCTGAACCTGCTATCAGAAGGTGACTTCTAGATGTATCAAGGACTTCAGCCATTCTGCGATTCTCTAATTCATCTCAAGCAAGCACATGTGAAACCTAAGGCTGACCAGCATATTGCAGGCTGTGTTGACCTGAAGCTAAATACACCTGTGATACAAGACTTCTCTAATCTTCTTTCTGGTTGTTCTAAGGCCTTATGATGTCCATGCAGAATACTTTGTTCTTTTAAGAGGTCCATACCCAGACTTCTCTCAGCTGCATTTGGAATAAAAGTCCATCTTCAGAATACCTGGTAACATTCAGTGTTTCTAGCTGGTATATGTTTGTGCTTCTGTGTTTTTTCTGAGGAAAAAGAACCAACCAAAACCACAAATCAAACAAACATTAAAAAAAATCCCGTACCACCAGAAAAACCCCACTCTCCTTAACTGATTATCAAGATTTATTTGGTGCCATCTTGGGAAATTTTGTTTTTGTCTAACCTACCAGTGGAAGCAATGTGACTGATAGCAATATGAGTTGACGGATTTTGGCAGGATGCTTTGGCAGAAGTGGCTGCCAAAAACCCCCACACAGTGAGAAGATAAGAGGGTGGATGTTTTCTGCCTACCTGGATTGTGGTTTTCCAAAACCTCTAGTTTGGCTGTGTTCAGTCTTGTGTCCTTAGAAATTCAGAAGAATAATCACCAGAATATTTCTGTGTGCATATCTCACAAAAAAGACTAAGCTGTAGGGCTGGTTTTATACAGCATTAGCAAACACTACAGAATGCTTCAATAGGAACAGGCAAGAGAACAATTTCATATAGTCCTTCTTTAGCCACTTGCATTAGACGGCTGAACTCCATGGATCCTCAGCAAAAGGATGCACCTTCAGATACTGATTTAGAGCCAGTGTTCATTTTGGGAGACTGTCTAGCAAAGGGATGCCTCAGTTTACTATGAAATGATTCTTTAAGTTGCAGACAGTTTTCACTGTGTCCCTTACTGAACTTAAGAAGCCTCAATTCTGTGATGTATTTTTTTAAGATATAAATTCTTAAACTTGAGTTAATAAATGAAGCCATAAATGCAGCTAGATTCCTGGACCATTTAGTACCAATTTACTTAACCTGAAAAATGCTTGAGGAAAATAAGCAAGAAGTGTACTGAACTATATTTCTCCCTTTTAATAAAACAAGGATTTGCATATACTTTAAAAATATATCCTCTCAGAAATTTAGTATTTATTGAGAATGGCAGTGTTTGGATCCATTTTAAGAAATGTTATACATAAATAACTTTCTGAGAGGAGAATACATGATTTTCTTCTGTAATCACTGCTTTTAATTTTCTTAATGCACTTTTCACTGTTGCTTTGTCTGAATACATTTTATTTTTGTTCCTCTAGACAGGATTCTGCCACAAGCATTTTTAAATCAGACGTTAATAGCATAGTTCACAGTTGTTACTGCCAGTGCTCAAACACAAATACTGCATTTGTGTTTGGAGGAAAAAGCAAACATCAGATCTTAATTATGTGCATTTGTGCTTCTGTGCTTAAGCAAGCTGGCATAAGGAGTTTACATCACTATCAGTTAACTGTAGTCTGTAACTATCAGGATCACCAGCTGTATGGTTTGCAGTGGTAGGGGGTTTGTCCTATTTTTCTGCCTGTTTTTAGGTGGCAGGATTGCCAGGAAAACTTGAAGCTTTGTGTTTACTTTATCCATAAGGAAATTAGTAGGATTTTAGTACTGAATGCCTAACTAAAATAATACTATTTACTTGCAGACTGTTTTCAAATAGTTCTTGGGTTTCTCTGTGGGATTCATTAGGATTGAGTAGGCTGTGCATTACAGCAGAAATCAGAATTGTGGCGATCTACAATACAACCTCTTGTGTTTTTCGTGAACAGACAAATGATGAGTGGATTGTCAGCCCTTTGGAGAACGGATTGTCTGTCACAATAGCACTCTCCTCCTGGCATTTTAAGGCACATTTCTAGTGATAGGCTTTAAAACTTGAAAAATGTATATGGGTCATTCAGGCTTTGGATTGCTGGTCAATTATTAAAAACCGTTATTGCTATCCATCAGTCTCTGAATCACATCACTAGAATCGCATAATAATTGTTCCTTCTTCCATTTTGTAAGGTGTGGGAGGTGCTGAATGTCAGCCTAAGTAAACTCTCATATAAAGACATTTATTCTTTGCGAAGTAAATAGAAACACAAATTATTTATATGCTGAAAAAGATAAGAAAAGTTACACAAAAAGTTCTGTTGTGGGTCTTGCCCAGATCTCATTTGCAGAAAAAGAGCAGAATTGGGCTTAGTAAGAGTTAAGTGCCAGGGAGTGCTTAGAGAACATCCAACAAGGACCTCTGATCAAATCACTGCTCAGAACAAAAGAACTACCAGCTAAACCTAGGAAGGATTGTATGCTGTGCAGAACCACAGGCCTTTATCAATAGAACTATGGCAAATAAATCAGGAGTGCTGTCACCTGAGGTTCCAAGTATATGCAAATTGCACCACTGAACAAATTAAAACTTCTGTGTATTCTTTTGGGTCTTTGTAAATCCACTCTGTTTGGCTCTCATTTTAAAATCTGGCCTTCAAATATACTAGTATTTTGGTTTAGATTGATATTGTAAACAGTTGAAAATATTTTAAATTATTTTTTAATACATTTAACTAAGAACATGAATTTGATGTAGTTGGCAGCGAACAGCAGAAGATTAGAATTGGTTGACTTACCCCACTTTTCGTATAAATGGAAGTCAGCACTTATTCTTTCAGTTAGAAGCTTGATTATAATCTGGAGATTCTTGTTAAAGTGTTTGCTAAAAAGAATGTTTTCATTTTGTGTACAGCTAGGAAAGTTTTGTTAAATGTGCAGTTGTCCCAAAGCCATAGGAATAGTTGGTTTTTTTTCTGCAGTGTGAAGTTGAGTCCAGCAGACTGAACTTTAACATCTAATTATTGAGCAACAAGCGTTGGTGACTTGGAGAGAGAAGTGCTCATTAATTGTATTTCAAAGTTTTGGAGATAAAATCTTGAACATGGATTCAGTTTTGATCATTCTAAAACACCATGATACATTGATTTTATTGTTCTTGCCCAGAGAAAAGTATATACCAATCATTACTCACCTCTGAAAGGAATTTATGTAGATATCTCTTAGGCTCCATTTTTGAGTAGTGGAAAGTTTAGTCTTTCTGAGATCAGCTCATTTTTCTTGCTCTTTCATGTGGAACACTGAACAGGAAGGCCGAGAGGCCCATCTTTGGAACAAGAATTATTATTTAGGTTTTACTTTATAACATGGGCAATGAATCTGATGTAGGTGGATGAAAGGGGACTAATCAGGCATCTTGTCTATTTTCAGTAAATACCATTGTATATGCAAAAGACCTTCATTTTTAGCACACTGCAATAAAGGAACAGAAAAAGTAGCAAAATAAAGGAAATTAGGTGTGTGCATATTGGATATATTGGATATCTGTGATTATGAAGTCATCTGGAGACAAGGAACTTTGAGAAAGCAATGTAAACTGAATTTAAATACTAATGGGGCAAGTGGAGGCATTCTCAGCCCAGAAACTCTTAAAGTCGGATGGGTTGCCAACACGATAGGTTTGGAAAAGCTAGAAACTGCTCTTCATTTTCTCATAAAGATGCAAGAAAATGTAGAACTGGTGAGGATTTTTGTTCTGACAAATCTGTTTTTGTAATGATTATAGGTATTGGAGCCAGCTCTTATGTAATGAGTGCAGTATGGCTATGGAGACTCAGGAACCGGCTTCACGAAGAGGAGATGGCAAGTGCTATCCAAGGCCGCAGGACAGGTGGTGTGAAGGACCTGTGGATGATCACTTTTTGCCCATGATGTGAAAATTGAATAAATGCATGGCGTGGAAAGCTTTAAAGATTAATACACTGACTCTGCATGAAGACTGAATACTTTTAATACTGTGTGCTTGAAAATACCTCCCATGTGTCTGTCTTCAGTCAGCAGAGGCGTACTTTAAAGAATTGGCCCCTGACCATGGAAAGAAGACTGCTTGGATGGCACTAGCTGGAATCACTCCGAAGGACTGTAAGCTTTGTGTGCTTTAATGAAAGGCACTAGGTAATTTTGCAAAAGGGAAAGCAATTTCCATCTCACTTTATAAGATGCATGTATGTATAATCATATATCTTAAACATATGGATTTTAAATCTTGGCATTGAAGAACTTTCTTGTATTGAATTGTGAAGTATATGAACATAAATAGTCCTAAATTGCTGTGTTTGTGGAAGCACAAATGAACAGTGTGAATCTAGAATAATTTCATGTTAATTACTGTGTTTTATTCCAATGGTTTAATTAGGGAATGGTGTCACATATTGCCATAGAATATCACAATTTACCTGCCCCCATCTGACAATCTTTTGGCTTTAGTAACAAATGAAAGCATAGTCCTTTTTGGAACGGCTTGGAAGATGTGAGATGAAAATCTTATTTAAAGATGGATAAAATTAATATATCCTTTTGGAAATTCACACAATGAAGTTAACTGACCTTCTCAAGATAGATTAGCAAAGTGTGTCAGTAGTCAAGAGCATTTAAATTCCTGACTGTGTCCCTCTTTTTAAATCATTCTTTCCAGATCAGTCTACGAAATGGTGCTCTCGCCAGTGACTGAGGCGGTTAACAGAACTGAATTACTGGGTATATATTTTTCCTACAATGAGCTTTCTTCTTGTAAGTAACCTACCTCTTTAGAGTTTTCTGGTTTGCTTTTTTTTTTTCTGAGAGGAAGAGGAATGGAGTAGATAAAAAGGGCGGCAAGTTAAATCTGAAAGAAAATTTTTGCATTTCTTATTGATGCTTATGCTTCAGAAGGAAATGGGCATTACTGCAAGTTAACAAAATGGAAATGTATGTATATGAAAAGGAGGTTTTTGTCGTTCTTGCCAGGAGTAGAATGACTTGACTAACCATAATTGGTTTCGTGTCTTGGAACTGGGGTCAGTGGCCAGGAAGAGTTCTTGCAAGAGATTTGCAAGAAATTTAGTATTTCTTCCAAGTGTCTAAAGCAAGAGATCATATGTTACACCTTCTTCAAATAAGCTCCATTGATGATTTACTTTGTGGGATGCAAGATTTTCAGTCTGTGCCTTAAATCCGTGCTCTTTCGAGATGTTTTTGAATTTTTTATTAGTTATAGTTTGTGTTATAGTTATAGCAGTGCTGAATTCTCTGCTGCACAGGAAATTCAAGTTGCTGTCTAAAAATTAAGCTTTGAATTCTGGATGAATATCTGTGAAAGTAGGCCCCATATGACCTGAAGTTCTTTCAAAAGATCTTCTTTGCCTAGAATTACATGCAAGAATATAGTTTTGCTTTAGAGAAACTGTGCTGTGTTGCTGTCATTTAGCTATTGCAGGAGATGTTCTTGAATGTACTGCTGAAAAATTTGCTGTAAATAATCCTGTGTTTAGTAGTCCTCTAAACCAGAGAGGGATTACAGTTAGTCAGGTGAACTGGATGCTGTATTAGCAAGGATACAATGACCCAAATTACATTTTCTGTTGAAATAATGTTAAAGATTACTCTGTTTTCATCTGTACAGCAAACTTCAGACTAATTGAATTTGTAGGTACCCATTCCAGTAGTACAAAAATACAATTTGCAGCATGGCTGGGAATTCTGCTGACTTTTCCTTTGAGTACCTGTTATGCTTTTTAGTACTCCTGCTATTGATTACTTTAGTTTCTTTTGGTTGTGAATGTTTAACCTATTTTTGTTTACTTGTTGTGTTTATTTTGATGTTGAACACATCCCTCTGCAGTACTTTTTTAGCAGACATTCAGTAGACAAATAAACACCAAGTCCTTGTAACAGTCATGTAACAAACCTCCCAACATACCTTTGCGTTTGGCAAAGTTAGTGCACGCCACAGCACAGGCACAGAATTCATTGATCCCACTCATGCTGATTTCTGTACCTTGTGTGGGGCACTCCAATTCTTTACCATTTCATGATGGTTGATCTTACCTGCTTCAGTATTGTTTCTGTGCCATAGGTACTAAATCCATTCTTTTTTTTTTTTTTTCTCTTGCCCGGTTGTTTGAAATAAGAACCATATAAAGGCTAAAGTAAGAGACATGTTTCTAACCTGATTTTGGCTTGCAGTTTGCTTTTGCTTTGGCAGATCTGATACAAGTATTTTTCCTGAAGTCCATTCTGTTTAAATATAGCCATTACTCATATCTTCCACTGTAAACTTGTGGATAGCCACTGGGGAACAAGCCACAGAAAATGTGGGTTTCATGACAAAATTGTAGACCAAGAATTTTAAAGTTCAGGAGTCATCTTGAGTGCTTGACTAGCATTAATTGAGGAGCTGGATTTCCAAAGATTGCTATATTGTCTGGTAACTCAGGCACTTGTCATATAGCATGATGTGTTTGCTCCAAAACTGATCTGTGAAAAAGCATCTGAAAAATTGGAAAGGTAGGGTTGTAAAATGGATCTAAGTTATGGAATCTAAGTTTTACTTCAGAATTCAAAATTCATTGAGGCAAATATAATCTTCTCAGGACAAATAAACCTCTTAGTGAAATCATGCTTTTTAGAAAAGCACTGCCTTGAACAGTATTATGCAGCTTCATGTACTTCATGGTTTTCATCTCCATGTGTTTAATAGTTAACAAGCTAACACAGACGAACAAAGGCTGATATGTGCTTTTTGACAACTTGGGATGAAGTGAGTGAAAAGCAGCATAATTCATATGAACAGCTTACAGGGAGACTTTGAGTGTTGTCATAGCTGCTACCACTCAGCTGATCTCAGGAGTTATATCACCCTAACTTCGAGGGCTGGATGCATTTCATGTCAGACGTTCTTATTCTAGAGGTAATATGCAGGATAGCTGGATTCTCAGAGGAAGTGAAATTAAAGTGTGAGTGGGGGAAGAGCAGATGACCTTCCTGTTTATTAAATTTGTGATGTACAACTCCTACATTTCTAATAATACAATTTGTTAAAATGGTGGTCCCTTCTGGTAGTGCTACATTTTCTGAATCTTTATTTCATGCGTGAAAGTTGTCTTGTTTGCAGGTTATATTAGTTTCAGTCATCTTTCAGTTTATACTTGGAGCATGGATCTCTCTTAATTGGTTATTAATCTCTTCCAAAACTAACCTGACTGGAAGCATAATTTGTTGCTGTGATCTCCTGAGCACTTAAGCTTTTCTGCCTCTTCAGTAAGGGAAGCAGAGCCTGGCTTTTACCCTCTTATTCCCTAGCTTAATCAAATATACAAAGAAAAGCCGAGGAAGCGGTTACACTCACCCTAAGTGTATGCTCTTAACTGCTCCAGTACTTTTCCCAGTACTCTGGCCTGTGTGGTTTTCCCTAAATCTGCATTGTCAGAGTCCGAGTCACCAAAAATTGCTTCTATTTTTGCAGTTTCTACTACAGGATGTGGCTCCTTAGCAATACATAAGTTAAAGCTGGTATAGTCCTGCACTCCTGTTTCCATTATTTTACCCTTTCCTGCCACTGCTCTTGGCCTTCATGTGATTAGGGCCTCATTCTGCTCAAGATTAGTCACTCTTTTGTTGGTTAGCTTTCTCCATTAGAATTGTAAGCAACTAAGTTGCTTGGGATGGAGAAATGTGTGGGGCAGCAGCAGCTGAGACTGAACTGCTATGGGACCTCTCACTGAGAAGACGTTGATGTTACAACTGTGAGAGAAACTATTCTGTCTGTTGCAGCATGGTATGGCTCAAACTTAAGAGGTTTTATAACAGCATATTTCATTGAGAAGGACTTGATTAAATTTGTACTGAGCAGTTTGGAGTTCCCAAATTTTGCTGAAAGAAGACTAAAAAGAACAATAAGCAAGATACACAGATGGCAAAGCTGCAATTTGTAGAAAGGAATTTAGCTGTTCTCTCTTGCCATGTCGTGAGCAATTTATTTTCTATAGCTTAGTATTCAGAACCGTTATTCAAATAACTGTGGGCATTTGTTTGTGGTATGTATTTTGCACATAGGCAATTGCATGCATTTGATAACTCAGATTCTGAGCTGATAGTTTTTGATTGGGTCTTTAGGTCACTTAATGTATTTCCTTTCTCACACTGAATGACATTCATTTCTTTTGATTAAAGTTTCCTCAGTAAACATTTGGTTCTTAAATTATCTATAAATAATTCTTCATACTTGTAAAATTCTTTGTTAACCACTTGCTGACAATTTAAAGTACTGCTAAGTATCTATAAACAATGGCCATGACTGACAGTCTGAGACAAATTTGGGCTAATATTTGTGGGTGAAAAAGTGAAACAGATTTTCACTTGTCTCCACATTAAAATGTGCTCTAGTGCTGCAGTGCATTTTTATGCAAACAATTTGTATTTCTGTCCGTGGAACATCTATGGATTGTAATAATTTCATCTGAACCTTTCAGCTTAATATTGATTTAAGATTAAAATATTGCTGTTGTGGCATATGGTATAAATCTTGCTGTTATGCAGTTTGTTATATAAGTGCCTTGTGCACCTTCACATCTGCCACTGCAGAGCTGTCTGATAGTAACAAGCTCAGATATGAAAGGTGAGGAATGTCCTCAGTTTCTCCTGACTTCAACTGGTTCTAACAGTACTCATGCTTTTGTAGACCAGTGCAGGATGAGCGGTGCCATGTGAATCGCCATTCTGTGTCTCACTGAAAGTCATCACTGTTTCACTGACTTCGTAGACTTTGAAGTAAAGAAAATTTCAGTAAAGTGTATAACAATGTACTGACTTAAAAAAAAAAAAAATCTAAATTTATATACAGCTTTCAATTTGAGATCAGTGGGAAAAATAATTTCTAGAAAGGAAAAAGTACCAAAATGCATATACTATGTTCTGCACAAGCCCTAACTACAGGCTAAATTTTCACCTGTCTTGCAGAAAGCATTTTGCACTATTTAGTAAATGTTTAAAAACCAAATTAGACTAATATTTTAATTTTATTCAAACAGATGGGTACATTCTGACATGTATGTCCAAGCAGGAGAGAATGCAAAGTCTCCGTCTCATGGTGACCTTCTCAACAAGATCTGGTCATACAAGCAATTCCTGAGCTGTGGCTCTTGGTTGTCTGAGAACATGGCAAACTGCTGCAGACTTATTTTCTACCATATGTAGACGAAAGCAAAAACTCATTTTTGTATGGCATTTGATTTTGCTTGAAATTTTACTGTATTTTGATATTGAACTCTGTTTGTAGTAGTACTTGCAGGGCTTACGTGGCTTAAAGCAGAAAACCTTGTGGTTGAAAGGATCACTGCGTATGCCATATAACACAACATACTTTGTTCTCCTTCAGGAAAGGTTTTTTTTGTTTCTCATTTGTATCTTATCAGCATAGGATCAGATGCGCCCAGCTTTGCAGCTCTACCTATTACTCTGATTACTAATTTTGAGGTTTGTTTGTGGAGTAAGAAACAAAGAGATGAAAAGCACTGGGCACAGCCCTATACTTTATGAAACGATTAGAAGAGTTCATGTGGATTAGACTGAGTTGGAGCAGTTTTGCAGAGCTTAAAAGAAATGTAATGACAATGTATGAATTAAACATGGATCTATTTGCTGTTGTTGCAACAAATTGTTTACCACATTGCACTGCGAACAATGCTTGAGCATTACGGAAGAAATCAAGGGTTTAAGGAACAAGAATAATGCCAGTCATGTTTGTATTCTATATGCTGATTTCTTTGAATACTATGGCCTGTGAGGGTAGTGCATCTAGCCTGAACTGGAAGAATTAAAAGTTTTTCTAAAGAGAAAGAAGTGGAAGGACAATATATGCCCGGCTTAACCATCTTATTTTAATGCTGAATTGTAGTAAGAGGCTTGTTTATAATAAATCTTGTGTATAGACACTCCTTTTATTGTTATTCAGTTTAAAGGTCTTTTGCATTTTGTCCGCTGAATATTTCTTTTCTTTTGTAGATATTTAAGTCTCATCCACACATTATACATTGTTATGTATAATGGCATTGTAGAGCTATTTCCAATGTTACAGTAGTGCAACTTGGATGATTTCTGCTTTACAGGTTTGTGCAGTGAGATCAAACCTGGGTCACTACTCAAAGTGTTGTTTCTCACTATGCTGCCTGACTTATTCAGTAAAGAATAAGATATTGCAAGTAGCTTTTTGGCATCTATTTGGGGGGAGGTGCATCAATTCTCCCTCTCTGTTCTTCTATTCTATTTGCAGGTAAGGTCTGGCAAAAGCATCTGAAACCAAACATAATTTACTTTTTGTAAAGGCTTTTTGGGGGTTTGTGACCTTGATTAGTTTTATCTCACAGAACAATGCTGGTAGCAGGCGTCTTGGAGTTAGTCTTTTGGTACAATACCCTGTGGTTCTGGGAAGTGGAAGAATAGGTGGGGAGATATCCCTCTAGACCAGAAACTTTGTATTATAGAATTTTTTATTGAAATAATTCCCCAAAATTATTAGTATGAACTATCTTAAAGTTTTCAGTAGCAAAAGGAGTTTTGTTTCATTTTTCTTTTAGAACAGATACTTTCCTTTAGAATGACAATTAATCCTTTCTTATGTTTTACCCTAAAATAGGAGGCCATGGACATGGGTTTCATATCAAATTCCACATTCTAGGAGCAAGCATTTAGACAAGTTCAGCAAGGATTTATTGGTAATTTTTTTCTTTACCTCGAACTTTGGCTTCTATTTTGTCACCTGTGTTTTTATTTACCTGTCCTTGTTCCACTTCTGTAACTGAATTGACTTCAATGCCTCCTCATTTATATCTTTGCAAATGAATATTGGGACAGATTTTGGGTTATTTTTGCATATGTTAGACTTCATTAAGATCCTAAAAATTAGAGTTTGCTTCTTCTCCTTTTGCTCATTTGTTGTGTCTTTTCTGGAGCTGAGTAGCACTGAGCGCTTAACTGGGTGTGTGGGAGGATGAGTAGTGTGCAACTTCAATTGCAACGCAGACTGCAGCACGAAACTCTTGCTTTGTCAGTCATTTTGTAAATTGGTTTGTAGAGCTATGTGCAACTGTAATTACTTTCAGCTTCTCAGCATTTAGTAAATCTAGAAAATGTCATTATTCTAGGGTATCAGCACTTACGGAGCTGCCTCTCCTTTCGTTACATCAGAAGGTGGCAGCTGGCTCCTCATTGTGAGTCACATGGGCTTAGCAACCCTGCCTTTCCCTGTCTGTCTTCTTGCCACCTGCTGACAAAAGGTGGAAGCCTGCAGTATGTGGAAATCAGACTTCCTGCTTTTAGGGAAAGCCTCTCTCCTGCTTACATTGAGCACAGTGGACCGAGTCCTACCCGTTTCCCAACAAATCTAGGCCCTTTGTCTCAAAGTAAAGCACTAAATTTAAAATCCACAAGGATTTCCGGAGGGATTCAAAGGTGTTAAGCCTTCAGCTTGAAAGAAAAAAAAGCTTTTGTAGCTCTTTTCTCAATATCAGCTTAAAATGGTTTTGCGTTCTGTGTTTGAGGGCTGCGTCTCTTTTTGCTGAAATAAAAAGTAAACCTTATGGCTTTGTGCTATTTGTATGTATTAGAAGTAAATATAAAGTTTGCTTCTAACAAGTTCAATGTTGTGCAGTAAAGTGGTCACACTGAATATTTTCTGTTAATTTTTTTAATATTACCACAGAGTAGCAGCTGAAAAGCTTTGAAAGAGTTTCTCTGAACTGAAACAGAGAAACTGCTGGTGTGTAGGGAGGTGAGTTCGGGAGTGGTTTTTTTTAATGGCAACCACTATAATATTTTAATTCTCGTAACTATTTCTAAACTACTTTTAAATGCAGCCTTCATTTCACCTTCAGTTCTTTAGAGTGTACTACTGAATCGATTCCTTCACACAGTTGGAACAAATTCTCTAAATGTAGAACAACTGTTCCAGCATCACTTGTGACATTTAGAAACTTGTAAAATTTTGTGGTTTTTTATGTTTTTTATTTGATTACATGATCCTGTTTTTATGTAATTTTCTGTTCATACAGAGAAATAAGCTGTATTATTTTAATAATCTATTTGTTATACTACATGACTAACATAAGCCGTATTGCTTCCCTAAGGATGCTGTTACTAGGGCAGTTATAGGATATACATTAATGATTACCAGTAGTAAACATAGATCTGATGCAATGATAAAATAAAGCATGATGCAGCTTCTCAATACCTTTCCATAAGCAAGGCTGCATTCTTTGAAATTTGTAATATAATGAAATGTGTGGTGTAATATAAGTAGAGCTTTTGGGTTGATGTATATGTATAAATACAAAGCATATGGCTATGCATACAAATATTCAGGCGTACCTCCTTCAGTGAAAACTATTACTTCATCATATGCTCAGAAATGCTGCCTTTAGTTAATGCTGTTTTGCTGTTGGTTCTGTTATGATGCTTAATTTTTAATGAAATTTAAATGTAGGTTTCTTTATTCTTGGACTATTTCACATTGAATTCCTCAAGGAACTGTGCAAGGGCAACATTAGGTTTGCATTAGTGTTATTTTTCAGATCATGCACACTTTGCAGTCATTGAGGGTTCAAAGCCCATGACACTTTAAATAAGGTGGCCATTTAAATTGTAGACCTGAGAGCTTTTCAATTTTTAATGTTTGGTTTCTGACTAAGAAGATGCTGATATAATTTGAGTTATTGGATGGAACACAGTGAACCGCTCATGATGAAGTAGGTTTCACTGAGGTAACCTTGGCAGTGGGGCTGATGGGATTCATGCCAGTTAATCAGTCTAAGTATATGAATTGGAATCCCCAGTTGTGTGCTGAAACCTGGACATTGGCTTTGTATAATTGTGTCTAAGATCAGATAACTGGATAACAATTATCAGATAGACAGGTTTTCTAATTACAAACAATTACTGCCAGAAGGACATTCATTCTTCCAAAGTATATAGCCATACTGTTAATCTGTTATGTTTGTTTGAACAAGGCTTTCGTGGCTTCTTGAAGTACTAAAAACACCTTCAGCTTGCAAACTAACTTTGTAATTCCACAAAATGCTTAAGCTGACAAGAAGCAATGCTGCTGCTTGGAGGTAATTATGCTCTCATTCCAGCCATCTGATCGTTCCAATCATTTCTCACTCCCTTGCTCTATTTCTAACCAACTGTTTATGCACATAGTTCTCTCTGAACTGATTTACTATCTTTAGAAAGAGTGAACTGGCTGATCCCGGTATCAAAGGAGCTGGAGAAATTAGAGCTTGTAGCATGAATGAGGAGTTGCTTTCATCATGTGAAAACAGTGATATGGCCAATTTTTGAGCCATTTGTGTAATCAACAACCTCCTAAGAAGATGGTATGATCATAAAACAGTATTCATGCTGTTCTTGAGGAGACATGTTAGATCAATCCCCTCAAAATGAGTTTTCAGTTAATGCGTACAATAACTGACAGTTCAGTTGAATGCTGCAACTTTTTCATTTTGATATAGCAGGTCAGAGCCCATTGAAGGCATGTGTTATGCTCTGTTACCTTAATCATCTAATTATTCCTCACTAGCAAAATTATATTTTTCTTGACTGCTGTAAAGTGTAAAAGCAAATAGAAGTTCTGGTTTTTTCTTCATATTTGCTGAGGGTGGGATGAAAGCAAACATACATGGTATACTGCAAGCATTGTACTTCCATTTGCCATATTTTCCAATATCCTTCTAAGTAGTTAAAACTGGTGTAACACCAATCAAATGACAAAACTGTCTAGTTCAGTGGAGCCCACTGAATTGAATACCTGTTAGTTAAGGGAATAACTCTGCTGTTCATTTTCACTGTGATTGGTTGGAGAAGGTTGACTACTTTCACGCCAATATCAACTGCTAACTGTTCTTATAAGCAATATTAAGGTTTTTTTCAGTAATTTACTTTGCATTTGGTCCTATTTAGGAGTTCCCTATGATTCTTCTCAAAACCTGACCGGACTGTTCAATTTCTCATTCCATAGATTTTTGGTTGAGAGATTGTATCTTTTTAGACAACGGAGCTCTAATCTTGTTTTCTAAAAAGCTACTGTGTGTTAGTCATAGCCTGATGTCTTCTGGAAAATAGAAAGTACTTCATTTCAGATTTTGATTTAGAAATTTTCTTCCCATTGAAGTGAGAACCTGTCTGTGGAAGAGGCTTCCTTGTCATATCTCAGATCTATATCTGGTTTTGGAATGGGTCAGATGGAAGTTCTTCTGATTTCCTTTGTCGCTGATATTGGCCTATGTATTCTGGCATGTCTGTGGACCCCTTTTTGTCTGTGGAAAAATGGCTGCACTTTGCTCTTTTCCTGAGTCAGGCAGAAATGACTTTTGTTTTTTTCCTGTTTGGAATCTCAGGAGCTTGACATCAGTGGCTTGTGTGGTTTCCAGCTCAAATACTTCCAGGTGTGGGCCTTTGCTAATCAGTCATATGAGTTGGACAATGGAGTCGGAAAGATGTTGTGTTTTTCTTGGATGATGCCTTTAGGAGGAAGGATAACTTGTACAAACCTCAAATCTAAGCAAGAGAGTATAACATGCCCTCCCCCTGCCTGAGAAAACAGGTAGGGAAAGGCAGTGTGTTTTGGCTTTTGGAGGGCCTTCTTGCAAGGCTTTCAGCTCCAATTGGGATTCTTAGAGACTAAGCTAAAGAAGCAAAAGTCTGTTGATGTGTTGTGGTTGATCTTTTTAAGGTAAAAATGGAAACCCTTTGTAAGGTCTGAAATTGAAACCTTTCACACTTGCCTATTTCTAAATTTGTGTGTTGTTGAGCTTTTTGGAGTTAATATGAATTTCATCTGTAAAAGTTATCTGCAGTGCATACTCATAGTGTTCTTCTACAGCCTTATGGTACAGATGTGTAGTGTTGTAAATACCAGTGATATAAAAATAAACAAGCAAGGAACAATTTCAAGAGAACCATATGTACATTACTCTATCAAGAATCACATGTATAGGATGGGTCCTGTTTTAATTGATGGCATTTAGGAGCAAAATGGGCTCCAGCTGGAAGCATGCGAGTAGTCATCTTAACAAGTCATGTCTGACAATATTTGCTTTACAAATAAGGCACATGCTTCTTTTCTACCATTAATGGTGATGATCAGCGCAAAAAAAAAAAAAGGGGCAATTCAGCTACTGATTTTTTTTAAGAATAAAAGCTGCTCTTTTGTGTTAGAATGGAGAAATTTCCCCATGGCAATGCCAGAGAGAAGTTCTTTTCTGAAGCATGGAAAGTAGCAGTCACCAGCTCAAAACAGTGTTTGCATCACGTGGCCTCTGCTTCTGCCGTGGATCTCAGAAGTGCCTGTTTCTGACCTTTTTCAGAGAATGGCTTGACAGCTTCCCCCAGCTCGGCCTAAGCATAGCTGGTGTTGCAGTTCCTTCCCTGGCAGGCCTTCAGCCAAGATACGGAACAGCAAAACTGGTCTGTAAAAGTGGAATACCTTGTTAGCAGAAACCAGAATATGTAGTTACGAGATGTCTTCACAAAATAGCATTGTCTTTTAGTGAAATATCTCTACTGAATAGAGAAAAATTCTTTGCATAAAGCTTGGTTTAGGGAGGGTCCTAGGCAGCTGAAGGGTCCAGGTACCTGAGCACTGTATATTGCACACCTGTACATGTTTATACATAGACTTACTTGTGTGCCTATGTATGCACATACATACAAAACCAGATGTAAATCATCATGTGTATGTACTTAGGCATCATCCCAATGTATTTTCCCAGACTTTGTCTGGGAAGGAGTGGGAACTGAGCACGATTCTGATACTGATGGCTTGGAGGAGCCATCTGTTGGCTCCAATCCATTTTGTAAACACTTTTGTATTGTTGCTGTGCCAAATGTAAAACATGTGTTAAGAGAGTGACAATTGATGCATTTACAGTAAGGGCATTCTTTGGAGTAAACTCTGCTTACAGTTTAATTTTGAAATATAAGACAATGTCTCTGCAGTCATCCAGTATAATTTTCTTAATCCAAATGAGAAATCATGTACTCCTCTATTTATACAGACCGTCAAAGGGCAGCTGATACTGTAGGACAAAGCCGATGGAGCCGACACATGTTATACTGGCTGAAGACCTTGTCTTCGGTTTGATGTCATGCCAAATGCTTGGGTTGTTGCTCATAAAATAACTTGTGCAGAGATGCAAGCTCCAAGAAATGTCTCATATAATAATCTTATGCACTAACTTTTGAGTTGCTAAGGAGCACTCAGAGCTACTCATGAGCTTATTGTTTTATTTGTATTCAAGTTGTTTTATTTGTATTCAAATGACACAGTTTATCTCTGCACTGTAGAGAGAACATCACTACTCAGTGCTTCGGAAGTGACAATGAACGCTGAATCATTTCCAAATAACTCTTCCATTAATAGGACAGAGACAAAAAGTAGTTTGGAAAATACAAAAAATACCCCAAAAAATCTTATTGCTATAATACACTTTTTGAAAGGTAAGAGCAAGTCCTGCTTTTCAGAACACAGGACTAGGTGAACAACAGGAGCTTCCTTGAGCTAAACAAACCTTCTTTCAGCTACCACCTCAGGAAACTTTTTTTTCCTTCAGAATCATGAAGTTAGTGGTTATTGAGACTACACTTGTCTCTAGGGCTCCTTCTTTTCCTCATTTTTCATGCTTTGCTTGTCCTGTACCTTTGCTCACAATTCAAATTTTGAATCAGTTTTTCAATTGCTCTTGCTCAATATGGTGCCACACAATTTTCATTTTGTAAAGAAACATTATGGTTTCATAGCACGAGAGCAGCAGTCTTAACTTCAGCACTCTCACACATCACCCACAATGGCAATGTATTTTTGCAGGAATTTCTCAGTAATGGTATGACAGTGGAATGGGAGATCTGGTGTCTTTGAGGGATTTGCCTTGATTCATGTTCTGCAATGCCCTTCTGTATACGACGCCAAAGCTTTGTTTTAAGGGAAAGCCTGCTGGAGTCTGCAATTTGAGGCATAATCCAAAACCACGTAGCTTGAAGAAGTAACACTTGTCTGCAGAAGGCTTTGGGTCACGCACTTTAGTGTCTTGGAAGGGTTAGAAACCTGGTGCAAATTCTTAATTTAGGATGTCTGGTTTTAACAGATTCTTAAAATCTCCTTGGTGCTTCCTTTGTGCTACTGTAACTAAGTTGTGCTTTTCGGTACACATTTTGTATTTATAGCATGATTTTTCCAAATGGAAGCTTAACATCAAGCCGGTGTTGTATCTTCCAATGCACAATGCCATAATTATTAAGCATTTTTAAGGTTTTTTTCTGTGTTACTGCACAGTTCAGTTATGTGAAGATAGAAATAGTTTTTTCAGTCTATAGACTTGGCGGTGATACACTATGGACAGCAGTGCCTTCAGCACCATATGCCTCTGAAGTGCCCTGTTGTTAGGCTGGAACTGTCATGTCCATCGACCAGCTATTTAACTGTGATTAACAGCCACTACTTGAGATGTGTTGTTCAACTATATCCTCTTGGACTTGTGACTGGCACTCTATTTATACTGGATAAGCAAATCTACAGCAACACTGTCATGGCTGATTTAATAATTTTTCTCCCAGTGAAGCTTGTGCTCTTTTTAGTGAACAGAATCAGGTGTTTAATGATGTGGAATCTAGGAATGAGTAATCTGTAAGGCAAGTGACCTTGGAACGCTAAAATACCGTGGGCTATACAGTCTGCTTATGCTGTCAAAATGCTAGAGTTTTGTGGTGGTCTGCTCTACATGGTTGGTTCACATGCTGGAAAGTCTTGTTAGTATGCTTTATCTCCTGAACAGAGTGAGGAGAAGATAAAAATGATACAAATGATGATGTACTCACAGCTGGTACTGAGAAGAGACTGAAGCAGTATCAATGGCCTGATCTGACAGTAGCTTCAGAAAGAGATAATGTGCTTGGTTGTTCTACTGCTTGGGCCTAAGGAAATCTTGATTTGTCATTCTATAGCAACAAAAGTGATCTTCCAGTGACCTGTTTTCAGAGAGTCTTAGTTTAGATTTTTGAAAGCCTGTATTAGTAAAATGGATTGTATAATGACCATCTCCAAATGCTGAGAACCAAAGATAGAAATGAATATTACCTTCTCTTTAAAGGCTATCGGTTTCAAAGCAAAAGATATTATTTCTCCATTCAAATCGTTCAAAAAAAGGCCATGCCTCATCATTTTCCATTGCAGTAAGTTGTCCCAGTTTTGAGAAGCCAAAGGACTTTCGATATAAAGAATTACTGTTTTCTATAAATTCTGAAGAGCAATGGACATTGTGGGTCTTACTATCTAGGTGATAGCAGGGAATTTTCAAAGTTGGCTGGGAGATGGGAACACTATGGGAAACCTATTTGTGTTGTCTGGTGGATGTAGCTCTTCTTGTCACACAGTCCATCAGTCACTGGCCTCTGGTGCTTTAAGCCCAGCTGGCAACTAAGCACTATGCAGGCACTTGGCCACCCACCCCCTGCCACCCCACCCACCATGGGGAGGAGAATCAGGGAAAGGGTGCAATTTGTGGCTTGAGACAAGTACAGTTTAATACCTGAAACAAAACAAAACTTAACAATTCTGATTATAATAATAATTGCAATGAAAAGGAGAGAGAAAAGAATAAAACCCAAAAGAAACAAGTGATGCCCAACACAATTGCTCACCACCTGCTGGCTGATGCCCAGCCCATCCCTGAGCAGTGATCAGACTCTTGGCCAACCCCCACGGTTTCTATACCAGGCATGGTGTTCTATGGTATGGAATATCCTCCTGGCCAGTTTGGGTCAGCTGTGTCAGTCATGCTTCCTCACAGCTTCTTGTGCAGCTCCTCACAGGCAGAGCATGGGGAACTGAAGTGTCTTTGATTTGGGTAAGCACTGCCTAGCAACAACCAAAACATCAGTGTGTTATCAATGTTATTGTCATACTGAGTTCAAAATTCACCACTGCGCCAGCTAAGAAGAAAATTAACTCTCTCCCAGCCAAAATCAGGATGCCTGTCCTAATAGCTTGCCCTTCTAGTGACTGGTTTTTTTTAATTTGAAAACTACAAATTGTAGCCTGCTTCTTCTCCATTCTTTAACATTGCAAGTAGGAAAACTTCAGCAGGCCAGATCCTTGTACAATCTGTGCTGTTGAAAACAAGCACTGCAGTTGTAAATGGGTCTATTAACTTGTAAGTCATAATCTGTGAAAAGTATAGGTTTTACCTGTTCTTCCACATGTGTGTTATGTAAGGGTTAACAGTGATCAAAAGTTGTGGAACTTTTTCCTAAGGGCCAGTAAAGCTTTTAGCATCTAAGCATTGCTCAGATGAAAGTGGCTTCAGAACTGTCAGAAATAAGTCCCTAAATAAACGTCCTTATAAGTCACTTTCATATAGGTTTATTCACATTTGAAGCATTATAAATAATGCAAATTTAATGTCCATCTGGACACTAGGTTTTTGCCAACTGCTACCAGACCAGCTGCAAAATTCACTGACTACAAGCTTTGCAGCTGCCATGTGCAGTCAGTGCCAAGAAGGAGCACACCGCAAATTCTTCTTCGAGTGCTTGGACTGGTATGCTGTACTGGAAAACAGGTTAGCAAGGAGTAAGACATCAAACAGAGAAAGTAAGGCTTTATGTATGGGCGTTCACCTTTCTTTTAAGAAGGCTGCTTGCAGAGAGAAGCCAGCTGAGTTCTAATCACCTTTGTTTGCAGTGGCCCTCGTGATTCTCGTTTACT
Organism: Cnemophilus loriae; assembly: GCA_013397755.1. Taxonomy (NCBI): domain Eukaryota; kingdom Metazoa; phylum Chordata; class Aves; order Passeriformes; family Corvidae; genus Cnemophilus; species Cnemophilus loriae. Next base: position 198,006 of record VZTF01002845.1, on the reverse strand, counting down.
TGTTTCCTATGGTAATGCTTATTTATCTGCACTTTATGTGGCATGTTGTAATAATAAGAGCTACAAAAATGCATAGAATCTCTGCATACCTATGATTTTGGTGCCTTCATCTGGATGCTTTTGTTTTTCAGTTTTTTTAGTCTTCCCTGCTTTTTGTAGGCTGCTTATCTGAATTAACTTGTAGACATTCTCTCTTAGGCACAGTTTCCTGTCAACATCTTCAGATGGTTTTGGATCTACCTGGCACTCTTAAATTTTGAGGAAACCCCCCATTTCCTTGAGCAACTGGTCTGCTTTGTTTGTCACTTAGGATTTGCTAGCTTTGATTTGTTCTTCCAACTGCTCAGTATTTTGGAATGCATGTCCCAGTAGACCTGAAGATGCTGATGAGGAGCCTAGGGCTAACGCTCTGTAAATTGAAACCCAAAGCTCATAGCAAAGGCGATTGAAACTCTGACAACAGGGGAAAATACAAGGTCTAAATTGAAGATGGATCTAAGATTATTGCAAGGTTTTTTTCATTAAGAAGGTGTTCTTTCCCTTCAGGGAGAGTCCATGCTTTTTGACCATTGATATTAAGTTGGCTAATATATTTAGATCTCTGCAAACGCAAAACCTATGCTTTGGACAACCGCTGTATATATCAGTTTCATAAAGCAGTGTTCAGTTACACAAGGAATAGAGCTTTCTAATAAAGAGCTTAGCTGGACCATGGTGGATATCTTAAATTGAAGGCATCTGATATCTAGCCACATTCTCAAGCTGCTTTAAGGTTCAGGGCAGATTTTCAGCTGGCAAAAATCAATGTCAGCTTTTTCTACTGTATTGGATCCATGCACGTTAACATAAACTGAGAAGCAAGGCCTTACTTTGTTTTCTTGGGGTGTGTCTCTGATGATTGTGCTGCTCTGTTCACGTGGTTCAGCAACCCTAGCCCCTCACCTGGGAGTTTTCAAGAGCAAGAGGAGCAAGCATCTTGATTATTTATTCTGTCTTCTTCTAGACTATAGTGCATGGTCTGATGGGAATTTGTCTTCTCTGCTAAAGAAAAGAACATCATAGTACATTAGTGGGGTGGCTTGCATAAATGTATATACTTAACTATGAAATGTATAACTAGCCTCTTCAGCATTAAACTTTTTTAAAAATCTGGATTCTGTGAAGTTGGTATGTTATTGGTGAGTGATTCACAATTTTTCCTAATGTCAGTCACATTATACTTCATGAAAAGAGGGATTTTATAAAGGGAACTAGGCTAGGCTAACATAGACCTCTAGACATTTCAGGTTTTGTGTTCATCTCAGTTGCGGTGCTCTGGCTTTTCATATACTGGTTATGGGGGCTACCCCGAATCCTAGACTTTAGAGAATACAGATCGTTACCTCATGTTCATGGCTTGCCTCATTTCCACGTTTTCTTTTTTCTTTAGAAGGGTATTAATATTTCATCATGTAAACATTTTACTGTGCCACTGTACTCTTAATCAAATTATTTTGGGTCTTATTTGCCATATAGTGAGTCTGCATTTATCAGTTTTAATAGACCTCTTATAGCTAGAGTTGTATCCCGAATGTTTATAATTGAATTAGATAAATATTTTATTTTACTCTGATAGCAGGTTTCACTCAGAGAGCTCAGGTGTTTATGCAGTGTCAGTTGATAGGCAGATGTGTAGCACAAATCTAACTTTACCAATACACAAAGCAAGGGGAAACTATGGGAATAGTTGAGCTGTGTCAGTATGAGTGCCCTTGTCTTTAAAGTTCAGGATATGTTTGCCTGCTGTACTGAATGGGAGCCCCCAGTTCTGCCATGCAGCTCAGGCTGAAGGATGTTGCCTTCTCATTTGTGTAAGCTCAGTGAGGAGAGCATGTAGTCTGGGTAATATAAAACATGCATATCAAAATGGAAACCAACAGGCATAAGCAGAAGTGATCAATTGATACTTTGAAGAGTGCAGTAGGGAGGTATTAAGAAATAATTTCAGTCAAGGCAATTCTTTCATTACCTCACTGTGAGCATAGCTGTAGTGTTTACGTGAGCAGAAAAAAGGAAGGTGGAAAAGTTTTCTTTGTGCAAACTAAATCAGACTGTTTCAGATGAACATAAGTCTCCTGCAATACATATTATATTTACCTATTGTTGTAACACAAGTGACTATGGGAAGAATGTTACTTTCTTAATTAGACATTATAAAATTTTAGTTCTTCTATTATAGTTATATTCCATTGTAGTCGAGTAAAAACACCATATAGAAAATCAACAGAATTCTTTCAAAACTGAACCCAACCTGGAAGCATTTAGCCCAAGAAATAGGAGCTGGAGCTGACTGCCTTTAAAGATTCAGAACTTCAGCTACGTTCAGTTTTATGGCATTCATGCTTACCTGTCCAGTGCATATGGAGAATGAAATGTACTTTGGGCTGGTCACTCAAATAGATTGTTGACTGAAGTCCAGTGACAAAACCACTAAACGCTGGGATTTGTGAACACTGAGATTTTATAAAACTTTCTCATGTTTATGAGGGACTCAGCCAGCCCTCAGAACTGAATGTCCCCAGATGCATTCAGCTTGGCCCCATTTCTATTAAAATCCATTTTGTGAGAACAGGTGCTAACATCAGCTTGTTACTAGGTACAGCTAATTAGTTGGAGACACCCATGATGATGATGGGGTGAGTGTTGAAGTCCAGTCATGTGTCATTATGGCCTCTAATATGTGCCCTAGAGGACTTTATTGCAGCTGTAAAAATAGGACTTTTAAAATGTGAAGCTTAGTTCCAAGAATTTACAATTAGTCGAAGATTGCTTTTGAAGAAAATACTGCAATATAAAATAGCTAATTGAGCAATATAAGCTATAAACACCTCAGGGAAGCTCTTAAAGGACACTTTTAAAGCTGACTTTAGAAATCTGCTTGGCTTTTTTAAAGTATTCCTGCCTCTAGCAACACTTCTTTCAAAACTTGACAGGCAATGAGGAGACTGGAGACGGAACTTTGTTTCCATGAAAGGAAGTGGTAAATTCCCTCTGACTCCTACTGCTGGTCGGCTTTCATAAAAACAAGGAGGTAGGGAGAAGGACTGACAGATGTTGGCAGAGTGGGGAATAACTTTGGGAGTCTCAGGAGACTTCTTTTTCATGACTTTGTAAAATGACTTTTATAAAGTTATTTTCACATGAGCAGGGTGGCAAAGGCAAAGCGTGGATTTTTCACTGCTTATTTTTGGATCTAGGTCTGTATGGCAATAGGACCAGAGATGATCTTGAGATTGATACATAAATTTGAGGAAATCTTTCCTGCATTACAGTCATTGATGAAACTGGCTCTTCGTCTCTGTAGAGCCAAGGTTTCACCTTTATTTGATGCAGTGTTTGTACCTTTTATCAACTTGCTCAAAGTCTGCCTGCAGCATATGCAAAATGGAACAATATTTATGTAGTTCCTATGAACTAGTTTTGCTGGCAACATTCTCTGCAATCAGTAGGTTGAAGATGTTACATTGTTCGCATTGCGGAGCTTTTGCCAAACAGACCATTAATCCAAATCAGCGAATCCTAAAGGGGCTCTAGGCTACCTACCATTTTCCTCAGTCTCTGTTCAACAGAGTATATTGCAAAAATGAATCAAAGTTTTTAACATGTGCCCGTTTTTAAAGTATTTCAAAGCTGACTTCACAACTTCTAAAATACGTTTGCTAAAATTTTGCACTGTTTTCATTTTGTGGTTTTTATTACTTTAAAGTTTGTTAATTTTATATTTCATTCCTTAACTACAGTAGGCTTTTAAAGTATATCTCAAATTTATTCAAAACTACTTTTCAGTTTTTGAGTTCTGTTAGCAGTGAATGAACATTTTTGGACCAAATTTATTCAGTTCTCGTGTAATATATGAAAAAATAGCACTTGTACATCACGTAATTTTAATGATACTGAAACATGATGGGCAAAAACATATTTTGAAAATGTTGACTGGCATTGCTCTTTTAATGGAAAATCCTGTTCATTGCAGTGTGCCAAAGCAGTTACTTTGGCCTGACTGCTTTTCAAGTGCTCAGTGTGGCTCCTCACGGGGACTTGTAAGATCATGGAATTCCCTGGCGAAGCAATTCTTCCAATGGTGACTGTTATCACTCTTAAGGTTGAGATGTGCAAATCACAGAACACCCAGTTTGTTTGCGTTCTTCCAGCTTTTGCTTAGTACAGGAAGGCAAAGAAGGTCTCTATGGAAATCATTATTCACGCTTTAACAGCTGCTATGGGCATATTCAGAACACAAATAGAAGCTATTGAAGCCCCTGTGATATGCTGGCTCTGGTGTGGTGGTTAAATAATTCACCATCAGTTTAAAGACCTGATTTGATAAACTTGAGGAACTGAAGGGAATTGGCTGAGATGTTGCCAGTGTAATTTGACCCATGTAGTAGGATTAATTAGAAATCCCAATCAAGGGCTCTTTGGAGACAATGCAAGTTTCAAATGGGCCCAAAATGAGGCCAGAAATTTGGACTGAGATTTCCAATGCTACTTGAAGTATTTGTGAATTCAAATTCCATTGAGATGAATAGAAACTGGGCAACAGACACTGTAGGTGGCATGCAAATCAGCGTCTTGAATATTAACAGTGATCTTTCAGTCCTATTGAGACTTATAGTATGAGGTATTATAAAAGAAGTAAATGGGCTAAGACCCAAGTCCGGCATCTTTGTTAAGACAGGCTATGCCAGAACACATGTGCAAAACTGCAGGCACATCCACATACTCTGCCTAATGGATCAGCCCTTTTGACTTCCAGTGATGTACTGTCTTTATTACAAAGTTACTGCTTGGGCAAAGAGCTTTACTATATTAATAATCAGTGCCTTAGGCCAGGTATCAGGTGGCTTTCATTACGGCAGTCTGTGTGGTCCCACATTTAACTCCGTGGATAGATAAGTAGAGAAACCACTCTCACCTTCATCTATTTCTGTATCAGACAGCTGAACAATTTCAAATATCTGCTCCATTTCTTTTGGTAAGCAATTCCCTTCCATGTTATTTCAACAAATTTCTGTGTGGAGATGGTTAACTATTTGAATGCAGACAATCCTGTTGTACAAAGAATTGTAATTATTCTGTCTTTATTTTCTTTTTTTTTTAATCCCGAAAAGCAACTTTGCACTGCTTGATTTTAGTGCCTGTTAGCATTGGAGTGGACTTCAAGGATTTATATCAATTATCCCTACATATGTCATGATGAATTTATATCCTGAAGGAAGCAGATAATGCCTCATCCTGAAATAATATTTAATTAGGTAAAATAGTAAACAAAGTTAGAAGTAAAGATTCATTTTTGTATTAATGCAGAACAGCAGAAAGTGCTGACATACTGGACTGCATTGCTCAAGAACCAATTTTGTGATGTGGGGCAAACAGGGGATATTAACACATTTAACATGGTAATAGCTCAGCACTAGTAAAATCAGAGCATTTTTTAGCAAGACTATTTCTTTTTTATCTTTACCCGTGGAGCTGCATGAGAATTTCATTTTTCCTTATGAGAAGAGTCTAGTTCTCCAAATAAACTAAATTAATCTTGAAAATGCACATGGAAGGTTCCTAGTTACCAATGTACTAATTCTAAACTTGAAAATGTTGGCTTTACTTTTTTAAGCTGGGGGGAGGAAAAAGAAATTAACATCTTGAGGAATATTATTGTATTTCCTGTACTGTTAGGGGCTAGCCATTTCATTTTCAGTGAAAACAGTAAGTTAAGTTTCTTCTTTAATGATTTAGTTCTTCAAATGACTCCTTTCATCCACTTCAGTTTTGCATGGCAGTGCCAGAAAGTGCCAAGGAATTCAGCACCAGATGTGTCTCTAGACTGTTCTGCTCGCTCTGCTGTTACACTCCCTTTTCAGAGAAATTACATTTGGAGCATTTGCTTGCCCTGACTCTTCACGCTCCATTTTAGATGCACACACGGAAGTGCCCTTTGGAAGACTGTGGTAGGCTTTGCACCTCTGTGTTGGTCTAAACGATCTTTGCTACAAATAACCTCAAAATTCAGTGTTGCAGATGATACACAATTTCTAAGATTATCTGGGCTGTGTATTAAAAGGCATTAGTATCTAGTCAAAACAATAGCTTATTTGCAGATGATCATAATCTGGAGTTTATTTGAATATGTTTCATAGCTTTAAACTGTCATTTTTCTTTGATTACCAGGAAAAAATTTTGAAATAACTGGTGTTGCCACAGGTACAGTTTCTTACATGTCTGGGCAGGCATTTGGTTGCATGAACTGCACTTAGCTGTTTTACTGCCCTAAAAATACAATATTCCCTTGCTGGCAGTCTTGAGGTCTGTTACTCCAAGTGCTTGCTGTGAAGAAACTGCTCCAAAGAGATCAGTAAACATTGGGATTATGTGGGATTGGTGAGGCCTAGCCCACCAAAATAAAAATATTTGTGTGCTTTAAGAATAGCTCCCCTGACTATATGGCCCAGATGATTTTGGCATATTATCAGTTTGTTTGCACATGAAACTCAAAGCAAACCTTGCAGGGTGTGAACACAGAAATAAAACCTTCATAGGACCATTTTAGGGAAGAATGATAGACGTTAACAATTACTTCTAAAAATGCAATGATCTGTTTTGGGTGGTCAAAGGACCACTAAGGAAGGAATAGTGTCAATTTGGGGTCAGGAAAGAATCCTCTACGAATTTGAGTGAGGCACTCTCAAATGATGAAACATGAATTCATGTTCATACAAGTCTGCTTCGGTTTAAATTCTTGCACTGGATGAATGTGAAACAGATTCTGGATGTTTCAAAGATTGACATTCCAACTGCAAATTGGAATAAAAATAGTTTCTTAGCCTAGTCTTTTCTAATAAATGCTGATTAAATTTGAGTTGTGACATTAAAAAGAAAAGTTTTTGTTTTTATCTTAGTTGGTGATTGCTGTATAACTAATTGCCTTCTTTCTGAGTGTCCTGAAGTTTCTGGGTAGTGAATGTCATGATCTGCTATATTCAGAAGAGGGCAGCATCAACCTAAACAAGTGGAAACACATTTAATTTAAGGATTTCAGTATAAACGGGAGAGGCTCCAATATGTGACACAAATACAGTTGTTAAGTTTAAAACTAGAATTTAGTTTGTATTCTGATATTATAACAAATCAAATCCTTAATTCAGAATTATTGGAGCACTATAGTCTCTCTGCAATAACTTATTTGTTGTCTTCCAATAGTAACACATTTCTCAGGATATTGGTTACTACACCTTAGTTCTTATGACACCTACAGCCTCGTATTTACAGGTATTTTGAAATAAAAATGGAACAAAATGAAAAAAAGGACCAAAACTCTGAGTATTTTGTAGCTGATATGTTCTGAAGTCACAGCTTATACAAACTAGGTATCAATATAGGTGATGGCACATGTCCTGAGGATCTCAGTTAACAGGAAAACTCAAGGGTGTCAGTAGCTGATGGATCTAGTTGCTTCAGATCTAGGATTGACTCAGAAGAAATATTTGGACTAAAATGGGCAAATACCTGTATAATTATATTATGGCCTAAGGCTTAAGGAATTTTGCTCAAAGTTTTGTCTGACCAAGGAATGCATGGAGTGCAGAATTATTAGGTTAGCTGTTCCTCACCTAGCTGCCCATGACCAAATTCTGTCCCAATGGAATGGGCCCATGTCAGACTTAGTCATTTTACCACATGATTTTACTTAAACAAAATGCTTGCAAATTTATGCACAAGTCCCACTGATGTCAGTGATGCTTCTGTGTATGCTGGAGTGTTTTGCTGAGAGGAGAACTGCGAAAGGAAGTCCAAATCATTAGGTCATCAGTAGAGCCAGACCGTCAGCCTGCACAGCAGCAATAGGCGATCCAGGCAAAACATGTGCAGGGGCTTTTCTTGTAAGAGTTAACAAACTGTATTCTGAATCAAGGCACCAGCAGATAAAAGTGGATATTACAAACACTATTTTTCTCCTGCTGACAATATTTTTAAAGTATCTAGGCGATTACAGCTTTTTTTCCCTGGATGTATTTAGAGTTCCTTGGCTAAGGAAGATTGATCATATTTCACTCGATTCCTTTCTTACAGGCTAAAAGAATTGGAATGTGTAAGCTCTTCCATTTTGTGATGTCAAGGTGTATTATTTAACCTTGAACTGTGTCAAAATCCTGTTTCAGCATAAAGACTACATGTGCATACTCTTAATGAATAAGACCCTAAAGATCTGTAAAGAGCCTAAGTTTATATACTCCATTAAATATGATCTTCGCAGGCTAATTAGTCAGAAATTTTACCCTCGCTTATAGTATACAACATTTTATGGTCAATAACAGTAAAATCTATGTAAACCGTGCTCTCTATTAATAAACATTATATGCTTCTGGCTTTCAAATAAGGAAATTGATTACTTGTTTTTCTCTTGTGACTGGACTGCTGGCAGAGTAAAATCCAAGCAATTAACATTATGGATAGATGGCTTCATGTGAGACATGAAGGCATTACAGATAATTTTGCTTTCTATCAAGATAAGGATACTAGTACTGTGAAGAAAACTTAGATCAGCAATATCCAAACTCAGATTTCAGGGAGGGTCCAATGTCTCTGGGGGTTGATATTGCATGGTATTATTTCCCGTGTATGTTACAGGTTTATATCCAACCAAGATTAGTACTAGCTAGAACTGGTTATTAGGTACTTGTTGTTGGATAGCTTCTGTCCTGTTTTTAGCAGTAATGTGTATACCCCTAAAACCTCCTCTGTAAATGGCACTGTCAATCTTTCTAAAGGAGGCACTGAAATGGAGTGATCTGGGATATGCACCACCCTTCCCATCCCTGCAGGGGCCTCTCTGGGTTAGCATTTGAAATACAAAGGTAGAATGAATGATCTCTATGGAGCTGTAAGCTTATGTGATAAACTGGTTGTTCTGCCCACACACACAGACATAATCATCTTCTATTCCAGTCCAGGAGCTCCCCAGATGACGTGTACTTTGGGGATGTATATAAATAAGCAACTCATTTTGACTTTTTGGCTAATAGGATTTGCAGTATAAGCCAGACGACAATACCTGTGCCCTAACGTTTATACTCCTTACTTTCCCATTGAGGGACATTGCTGAAACAAAACAGCCTCTCATCCTAGAGAGACACATTGCACATATGTGCACTGTTGTACACGGAAGCCTACAAGCCCAGGACAGAGAACAAATATATTAAATAAAGGTCTGCTGTGATAGAGGTCTCTTCTTTGACCACACTCGATAAACAGATGTTGAAAATATTTTAGCAATTTAGTTAGAAAATTCAACCTGATGAGTCTTCTGGTTATGAATAAGAATTTAGATTGTCTTTGTACTTTGAAAATGTAGTTGTTTGGCTCCAGAGGAAGCCTTTGGACTGAATGAAGAACAATTACTTTTTTGCAAAGACCATGTCATATTGGTCCTGTCTGAAGAAAGCAGAATTTTCAACTGATTTTGTTTAAAATAGTAAGGCTAGCACACAGTGCAGCTCCGTTCACCTTCCGAAGGTGTTCCCTGGGCACCAAATGTAGTTCATAAATTATAAAAAGTATCTGACCCAGCTGAAAACTAATAACTTCAATGCTTAGAACTGGAGCTGTTAGGTATGGGAGAGTTGCCTCTCTCCTGTATTTCATTCTTCCATTTTTGTTTTTATCAAGCACAAAGTATATTTAGAAGGATAGCAGTTCAGGAAGATTTTCCTACCTTTTTCTGTCCTCTAGCAGTTCCTCTAAAATACCTATGCTGAATTTTCTTCACACGTCACAACTATTATTGAGTTGACAATCTTGAAAAGTATGAAGTATGAATTAACTTTTTCCATGAGTGCTTTCCCCTAAGCAACTTTTCAGTCCATGGAGCATCTGAGGATAATTTTTTGCATTACTTTTTTACTTGGCTGTACAGTGGTCAGACCAAGGCAGAACTGACTCATGCAGAAATTAAAATTTCACTCCTGGGTGCTTAAGAGCAGTGTCTAGTCATGAAACCAGAATCTGGTTCTTGTATGATGTGTTCTCAAATTGAAGTCTTTAACCAAGTTGGTTTGATGCTCATCAGTTTTAAAGGAAAGCTTCTGATTCTGAAAACATGTTTCCACAAGTAAATCACTTTTTCTCTAGAGAAGCAAAGAGAGGTGTTCAGCTCATGGAGCTGACCTTCCATCTACGATGAAAGTTCTCTGTGTGCTAAAACATGAAGGTTGGGAGCTTGAGTGAATGCTTTTGTTGCTGAACATGAAAGCAAAATCCTGTCACTACTTGGATGATGGAGTTCCCTTAGTAGGTGGTCACCATCTTGTTTACAAGGAAATCTCAACCATTAGGGTTTGTGCAAACTGCTTATGGCTGGCTTTTAGCAGGAATGACACAAAGAACAAATGAGGCATATATTGGATTGAGGTAAGCACTCTCTGTTACCACAACTGTATTACTAACTTACGTTTAATTGCTCAGCATTTATGAGGTTCATAGTTTATTGTCTTTCTTGCCACACAATAGGTTGGGCAAGTCAAAAAAGCTCCAAGTTTCAAAGGCTAGAGTTTTGGGTGCCTGCCAGCACTGTTCTGTTTAGCAAACAGGCAGCAGGGTGCTTATTAGTAGGTTGTGGCTTGCAAACCATGAAGCCTGTGGAGCCAGATGCACTGATCAAATAGTGAATCTATAGATCAGTAAGCCCATTAGATGAAAAAGGGGAGCACCACTGAGTACAAATATATTTCTCCTAGGCTTCAATTAGCTACCATAAATGACTTTTGTAACTCTTTCTGTTGACCCAGCAGTCTAAATATTAAACATTAGTATAAGCAACATTTGTTCCAAATTGCTTCTCTTAGAATTTCCTGACGACTTATAATTATATTCTACTTCGTAGTAAAAGAAAAGTGCCAAATTGCTCTTATTATTTCTATTTATTTCAGTGTAACAATTAGTGCCTACTTGTAACTCAAGGTGCTTATATATTATTCATAAAAGCACAATAAAAATTGGCAGTGAATCAACCACTGCGTAAGATCAGGTGATTAGCTGGTCTGAATCTGCATGGTTCTGTGGAAGCCGAGACAAGTCTGTGAGTTCCCTGAAGTCACTGGGGTTATAAAAATTTTCTAGTTGTTAAGGATCCTACAAAAAGACTCTGCAACTGATATTTCACCCTTTGAATTTTCTTGCTTCAGTTGGAACAAATGAAACATCAGTTGCTGTAACTTCAGCCTGAAGTTTCCAAGAGCAGACTTTAATTACTTGAACTTCCCTGATTGATTTTTTTTTTTAATGTGTTTCAGCCTGTGAATCACTTGGTAATTTCCTGGGATGACTACTGTTAAAAGTAGTTGATTTTTATGGTGTACCTCATCACTTAAGTCAAATGGCAGGATTCCCTCTTCCTGACCATTTACCTGCTGAACCCTGGAATGACTTGAGCATTCCCAGTCCTGTTCCTTTCTATCAATGTTCTTGTGAACACAGTTTTACTCCTATAAATGTCTGCAAGGAAGAAGTGAAAGATGTTGTAACACCACTAAACCATCACTTTTTGTCACGCAATATTCTGTGAATTCTTTTTGTAGAGAGGACCCAATCCTGGTTTTAGTTGCCTCCTCCAGGAAAGATCAATAAGAAAAGAAATACCTGAAAGAGTATTTTGAAGATCAATCCAAAATTATTTATGTAACATAGGAAGAAGAAATTAATTTCTACAGCTGAGACTCTTCTGTTTATAATGGTCAGAAGCATAGAACAAAACTAAAATACTCTCAGCCTCTTTCCACTCTGTTGTCAGCATCTTCTCTCTGTTTTCTTTCTGTTGAGTCACTCAGTGCTGCTCTAAGTTTTGAGAAAAAACCTCAAAAGAAAACATGATGGCAGTATTTTTTCAATGATTGTCTCAAGCTTTGCATGGTTGATGTGAATTAAGTTAGTTAGAAGGTACTAGTCATTGGCAAAAATGTCTTCCCCATCTGTGCTTTCCATGTGGACAAAAGTGATGTGCTGCACCAGTTTGTAAGGGAATTGTTATAAATAATATTATTGGTAAGGTATTTAGTTTCAGGTGTTTGCACACTGCAAGAGAAGCACATCCATGTATCTAAAAAGTCATCAGAACCCATGAATTGATTTTGCAACTTATCAGGTTGAATCTATTTAAAAGCCTGCAATGACCTTAGTGGCATGCAGCTTTATTTTGGGTCTTGCACTGGCAAGATGCTTCAGTACCTAGCAAGTGTTTTATATTTCAGTAGTTCCCTGCTGACATGCTGAAGAGAATTATGTGTATAAAATTCAGTGTGTCCTCATACTGCTTAGGCTAGTGTAAACTGAGGCTTTGCACTAGTGGAAGTGAGAGCATGTGTAGCCCCAGCTCAGCAAAATTTGGAAGAAAAAGTCAGGTTGGCATTTTCAGAACGTGTGATTTATTTGGATGTTTCTTACCCTTCAGTTACAAGTGTACTTTAAGTCATATCATCTAAGCGCTACATTTGCTCTTTTTAGGTGGGAAACCAGAGTCTATTGTTCTGAAACTAAATTAGGACTAGAGGCCAGATTAATAAATAATATGATTCACTTTATGGAATTCTTAAATGTCGCTAGGCAAGCATACATCTGTGAGGTTTATTAGCCTCATTATTCCTGTGCAGAACTGACATCTAAGAGCACAGACAAGAACAAAGACTAACTGAAAAAGAGACTAATGCTAATGTGGAAATCTTACATACCATTGAATATAGGGCAATCTAAAACCCAGGAATCTACATTACAAGCATCTTTATTTTTCAAGCAGTAGCATTCCAGGGAAACACAATTATTCTGTGACCCCTACATTAAGTTAATCCTTAAATTAAGGTATTTTGATTCCCATTTTCTCCTTTTGAGGGCCAAGGTCTATAACCCAGCCAAAGCAACCACTCACTCATCCATGTTCTTGAACACTGACAACCCTGTTCCTCAGTCCAGTTTACAAGAAACCTGTTTTCAAAGCCTGTGAAGTTTCAAATGCATTGAGTGGGAGAAGGGTAAGAGCCAACAGGCCTCACTGTGTTGGTATCCTTTCTTACAATATTCCCGAAAAGAGCTGGAGGAAACAACCTTCTGTTTTGTTCATATCAGAGAGTATCTGCAGATGGAGAGACTTTCTGCTTGTACAGCTGGAGTAATAGAAAATCCTTACAAAATGGCTCTGCAGGAGTTAATGCTTTTCAGTTATTCTGGCCCACTGAAAAGTATCCTAAAGAAAAAGCAGTAGCAGTTTTTCTTTGCTAGAATGTCTCTTCAGAATGAACAGGAGAGCATTAATCCCACATTTCTTCATGCTGATCTCAATACCTCTGGCTGTGGCCAGCAGTTAGATCAGTATGAGAACCTCAGGTGCAGTAAGAAAGTGATGCAGAAATTAGCTCAACCCATAGCCTCTCTCCCATCTCAGGCCTTGTTTGCAAGACTGCACACCAAAAAAGGGACAGAACAGTTGTGAGTGCTTGGATAGAAAAGTCTTACACTTGTAAAATTTGCTGTAGCCTATGCTAATTCAGACTGGCTCAGCCAGGTTAACTACCTTGATTTAAAATGCCAGAGAAAGAAGCATCTTGGTTTTTAACTTGGGATAGTGCTTGCTTTGAGCTGCTCAATTATCTGTAATTTAACTGATAACCTCAGTTTAAATCTTAGTTGCCTTGTTTTTGCTGCTGTTGTAGACTCAGGTAGGAAGCTATTATAGCCTCAGGCAGGAAGTTCCAGCAACCCCAGATAACCACCTTTTTTTTTTCACCACAACTTTTTTTTTCTTTCTGGTTAGACATATCAGTTGAGCAAGAATTGCTAACGGATAAGTGTTTGCAGCTCCCAGGGGTTTTTGCTAGGCTGGGGATGCTCAGGATTTCTGAACTTCAAATCTTTAACGATGCATGGGAAAACCAAGGAAAACATTGACACTCTAAGAATGCCACATGCTGCATGTCTATAGAGAAAGAAAGTTGAAAACTCTTTTCTTCTACTAAACCAGTGGATTATAGCTAATGCCATGAAACTGGACCAATGTTTTCATGAAAACAAGTATTCTTTTTTGAATTCACGCCATCTTGCTTTGCCTCAAATGCTCTGTTTGGCTGAAGTTCAGCAGGGGTATTAGGAGCTGCTGCTAGCTGAATGCAGAGCAAACTCTCACAGCCAAAATTAAGAACAGTGCTGTCTTCTGCAGGGTTTTTAAAACCTAATTAAAGTAAATACTTTGGAATGATTAAAAGGCACACACCATTTTAAGATAAAAGTTTATTATAGTTAAAAAAGGAAGCTCTGTAATTTAAAATGGAAAGTTTATGAAGCTTCAGGATAAACTTCAGCTAGGAAAAATAACAGGTTTCAGATGTTCCAAATATCATACGCTAACCCCAAATGATCATTCTGTAACACCAGTTTCCTTAGTCCATGCTGGTTGGAATTAGAACACCCACTCTGCTTAAAGGCACAATGCTTTTGTGCCTTTTAATGGCCACCGTCAGCCATTAATCACCCTGTTCCTGCCCCACATCAAGGCTCCAGGCATCACGATTGAAAAAATGGGTGATTGAGTATCTATCCCAACTAGATCTGATTTCATCATATCTAGGCCTGCTTTGAGCAGGAGGTTGGACTAGAGACCTGCTGAAGTCCTTTCCAACCCAGATGATCCTAGGGCTCTAATAAAACAAATGACTGCTAGAGCAGTATCTAGTGAGACCAAACAGCCAGGAAATGGCATGTTTTGCAAGGCTGTTAGTATTCCAAGTAACGCTTATGTAAGACAGAGAAAGGGGGAGGATATTCAAATGTTATTTACTTAAGAGTAACTGTTATTTAATCTACAGAATCAGATTTATTTGGATAGTTGCTATAATTAAATTCCAACTGACTAATAGAAACATTGAAAGTTAACAACTATGTAATAAACTTTCTAGGCAACAATTAAGTGTGTTGGGGAGACAAGTCTACAAATCTTTCAAAGGTACTATGAGAAAAGAAATGTAAAAAATAATATCAGAAAGCAGTATAGTTTAAACTATGAATTAGATTTTTAAAATCAGCCCTTGGTTTGTACTTATGGGAGCACCTTCCTGATTGTATGTAACAAAAGACAGTGCAGGAGGGTGGTAATGGATGAACCTGCAACCACTGCTTAAGGTATTCATTGTGCTGTAATTGAAATCTCCTAACATATGTCACTGGAGCCTACTTGCTGTAAACAAAAAGGGGTAGTTAACAGCAAATTTCTATTAGGTAGGCTACTCAAGGTATTTCCTGGCTCAGAATTTATTCCCTCAGCTTAGACCACTAGTGCCTGGCACTTCAGGCTGCAGCAAAGTGCAAACCCTCTTTCTCTTTTTTCACCTCCCCTTCACATTGCTTGAGTGAAAACCACCTGTCTGCTTTTAGCATCTGCTGTTCTATTAGGCCTGAATTGTTCTGTTTCTACAACGATACCTGATCAAAAGCCCTAAGGAGGTCTTCTTGTGACTGCCATTTGATTTACCTTACTTTGAGGAGGTCTGTTAAGATATGTAATTTGTTCCTCTTCCCGTACACTGCTGGGATAATACTTGTCTGCCTAACTCACTCAGAAATACGTGGTGTTTCTGTATGGTCTTATGATTGCCACTAATGTTTTTTTTCCTCTACCTTTGAAGCAGAGAAAATTGCCTTTGCAAGAGTGGGATTTTATGAGTGGCATGCCAATTTTCAGCACTTTTTTGCACTCCTTTTTGTAATCCTTCATCATTGGTCCTTCCATTGACTATACCTAACTTAATCCTGTGACTGCTTGGCATTGGGCATTGTACTATGGTGGGGACATCCTCACAGTAGTGAGGATCTGTGTGAGTTGGCCTTCAAAATGTGATGTTCTTGTGGCTGAAATGTTGTCGTTCCATCTTTTGCTTCATGCACTGTGCTGTTTTTATAAGCAGTAATTCACAGCAACCCTTTGCAGCTACAGAATTCACTGATACGTTGTCAGTAATCAATTACAGAAACACACAATATTCAAACACACTATTTGTGTCATTATTAAAGTACAATAAGTTCTCTTTCTCAGAGGATAGTAATAGTAATGGCTTCTTTTTAGTCCAGCCATTGCATTCCTACTGTGTTTCTTCTGTGCTGCAGTCCCTGGGGAATATCTGCAAATCCACAGTCTTGAAGAAAAGATATGCACTATGCCAATACAACCTTTACTTCAGGATCAGACCTTAGTCACCTGAAATTTCTAATTCAAACTTTTAATTAAATGAACCCATTTCTGTCCACACCATTTTAAACAATTAGTTAAGATCCTTAAGCCAGCATATCCTGACCTACTGTATCCATCTCCCAACTGAACTTTATGATGAGCCATGATGAGTATTTGTTAAATGTGGGTATCAAAACACTTTCTAGCATGAGGAACTTGTGTGATGAACCCTGGAGATTACATAATCACTTCACAACAGGCTCTCTTAACTTGATCAAGTCACCTATTAAAAGTACAACCAAACATTACTGTTTCTTGGCTAAAATTGATAACTGTCTTGAGCTTTTTAAAGTATACGATAATACAAATATCTGCTATAAAGACAATTCTGTGATTATCCAACAAGTCTACTCATCATTTGACACTGAAAAATTATCCCAACTCAGAAAAAAAAATCTTATAAAGCAAAGGAACAAGCAGGCTATCAGATGTTTTTTCATACCTTTATAGATGATTTATTTTACAAACAAAATTTTCTTCTATTTTCAAAATATTTTATCATGGGAAGATGTGCTGCATCATTGCTAGTATACATAGTGAATGGTATAGTGAAGGCTAGTACTGTGTGAATGAATCTATATAAAATATTGAAAAAATGATCATCTGCTTAACTTCAACTTAGATGAGTTCCTTATCAGTCAGAGAATCCTGCAAACTTGTCTCACTTACTCTTGTTTCACAACTGGCACATTTACTTATATTTAAATGTTACACATAGTAGAGGGAAAGATTTAATCCTCTGCTTTGCTGAAAAACATGCAATATTATGGCCTCCTGTTCTCTCTCAGCATAAAGGTTATACTGGTATCACAATTTGGATGCGCCTGTCGGAAGAAATGACGCTGAGGGAACTTTCATTATTCTGTTCTTAATTCGACCATTCTCAGTTAAAGTAGGGTCTTTGGAAAATTGCCTGCTTGTCACTCAGCTACATTTTTCAGGAGGCAGGAAGTTAGTAATTTTCAAAACTGTTTTGTAAGCTCCACTCTGAGGTTGTGCATAAGCATGTTTAGAACAACTGGTAGGTTAGATGAAATTTGGAAATAGCTTTCTATTTCTCCCATTCACAAGAAAGCAGGAGGAATTCATATGGAAGCATTTTCCAGCTTATGAAATGTAATCAGTTTACTGCTCAGTACCTATCAGTACATATTTCTGTAGGCTGCTGACTTGAGTTCTAAAACCAGCCTCTTCGTTTTTTTGTCCTCAAAACAGGTCAAACTTCTCTGTCTCTCGAAAATCTGCTTAAGGACAAAAGGCCTCTGAATCTTCCTTTCAAGAGCAGCTGCTGTGCCTTCTTTAATACTCAAGGAAATAACTAAAAACTAGAGGGGAAAAAAAAATCTAGCTAGCCTACTTTGACCTCACCAAGCCCTTCCCACAACTGCTTGCTTAGCACACAGCTTAGCTGTATAGAGTCGAGTTTAACGAAAATGTGAGGCATAGAGATTCCTTACAAATTGTTTTAGAAAGCCAGTATTGTTTGATTGAAAGTTAGTGTGACCATTATAAGTGTCTCTGCTTGTTGTTAATTTCCTGAAGTGTTTGTCTTGTTACTGGTAACTTCTGTGTTTACAGTTGTTGGTACTAGATTTTTGGCTGCAGCTTTTCTTTTAAAGTCATCAGATCAGCAGATGCTGTACAAGAATATCACCAGTCAGTTATGATTCTCTTAGGGATCATTAAATTTTGGTACTTTGACACTATAATGCGTCTTCGGTGAAACAGCCTAATAAATAAGATACGAGCAAATAAATTGGATGTAAAAAGTATCAACATTTATGTAAACAGAACTTTTCTAGCTTTGTTCTAATACTTGCTGAAGATGGCTGGATTTGCTTTTTGGATTATAACAACTGTAGCATTCTTCAGGAATTATCTTCCTGGCCAGTTTGGCATCATTTATGCTGAATTAACTAATGAAGTATAATTTTCTCTGCATGTAATTTTGTATAATCTGATAATATGCGCAGTTTAAAAAATTGGCACATGCATCACGATTTCAGGGGTGCAAGGTAGTTTTAACAGCACTTCATGACCTGCCATGAATTCCTGTGTGTCTGAATAGGACTGAGGACTGTTTTATGCACAGGATCTCAAAACACTCTGCAGTGCAGCACATTTTTGGAGGTAACTCAATATGAACTGGGAACAGAACGCTAATCAACAGGCTTCTGAGTGCTCAGCTTTATCCACTTGACTTCTGTGTCTCTCACGGCCTTAAGCATAAGGAGGTTTATTGATTTCTTGCTAACAGCTTTGACACAGTTTGTGTTATCAGTAAAGCTTACTGTGTTTGGAGTGGACATCAAAGTACTGGCCTGCAGCAGAATGAGTGAAAAAGGACAGTCACTTCCCCACCTCACAAATTCATAAAGAGATCTTAGGTTAAGGTTAAGGTTTGCAAAGTCTTTCTTCCTTTCTTGTTGGAATCCTGGGGCTTATTCTAGTAACAGAAGAAGAGGTAGTATTTCTGTCTCAGGAAAAGATCCTAGGCAACCTGCTCTTTTGGCCTTGCTTTGAGAAGCAGTGTTGGACTAGGTGATATCCTGAGGTGCCTTCCAACCTCACCCATTCTGTCACTCCTTACCAGGGAGTAGGACTGATCAGTCAAGAAAAAGAACTTTGAGCAAGCAATGATCAGGCTTTCAGAAGATGCAGTCAAAGAGAACACTCTACTGCCTGCAGCCCGCAGCACTATCCAATAATGCAACTGGAATCCTTTCTTCACACAGAAATGCTGCTATTCCACCACTCATTATTTACCAGTTTTCTGGTGCAAGGTTTCTTACAATGTTTTAATTCAGTTTATACTACAAAGTGCCAGAAGTTCATTTAAGATGTTTTAATTAAATTCGAAGTGGTCTATATCAAGCTGGCTAGAGAAAAGTGAGCCCCAAAGGAGCAGCAGTCTTATGTTGCTTTGTTTCCTGTGTAGGAAGATAACCCTTGCAAAGGCTGAACTTTGCAGCCACATGAGCACTAGAAGTCAAAAGCAGAAACTCTTGACTGCCACTGCTGACAAGGAGTATCAGCCATTATTATTTATGATGTCTTGTGTGTTAGAAGCTGTGTAGCAACAGTGAGATGGCAGCTTTTGTGCTTTGCTGCCAGAGAAAGCTCCATCTAAATACCCATAATTATGCAGACCAGTGTCTGCAGGGTGTCATGAGAGGCTTGCCATTTTTGTACTAGTTTTATGAACTAAATGTATGTCCTTTTATTGTAAATTTCTGGTTTTATTTCTACAATGTATTTATCAGAAAACAACAAAACAATTACCATAAAATAGGCCAGAGGAGGCAAAGGAAGCATTCCTAATCCCAAAAGGAAAATAATTGTGGTTTAAGAAAGACCAGGTCATAAGCTAGTTATTTGTTTGGGGATGTTTTTAAGGGACTTCAAAGTTTGAGAGAATTCTACTTTGAAAATTTCATGTTCTTCTGTAGCAGACCTCAGTACAAACGTGACTATGGAAAATTTGAAAAAAAATACTTCCGCCACATTTGTGGAGAGAGAGAATAAATATAGTTATATAAGACAGAAATGACTGGAATACTTTAACTAATTTACAGAAACATAATGTCCTCTGTTCTGGGGAAGGGGAATTATGAACTTAATCATGAGGAGGGCAATCATAAGTGCTGACAGATCAACAATATTTACAAGTTTCCTTCTGTCTGCAGTCCTCTGATCCCTGCAATATTATGAATCTAATTCCTTCATAATTATCTGTTTTACCCCCAAACACTAACGGTAGAGGGATGTGATCTATTCCAGACCAACTTCCCTTCTTATTTCCAAATGGGACAACACAGCAGGAGACAGACAGCAGCAGTGAAAGCTTAGCCAGCTTGGCATATAGAGTTGCACTGATGATTTTGATTTAAAGAGGAGTTGGTTAACTGACCTTAAAAAATAGCGACAAGGTTGCATCTATGGAAGCTTATGGTTTCTGTCTTAAATACTGGTTACTACTCTTAGCTTATCAGTAATTGTTTGTTTGTTGTGAGCCTGGGAGGTTGTGAAGTTTCAAAAGTGCATAGCTACATCCTTGAAATTCCTGGAAGCAAGTTATTGTTTTCTTCTGTACCAGGGCAAAGCCTAACGTAACAGTGATCTCGTACTTTGAGATCCTCGGTGACATGGCCGTACAAATGAATAGTTGACAACAGCTGGTTTGCTTGCATTTGAAATCAGTAGTTAGACTTAGTGGCTGGGGAGTTAGTATGTATGTTTGTCTGTGTGAAAATACAGGGCAGGCAAGATGGAAAGCTGTTCATACTGCATTCACAAGTAGTATTTGAATGATATTGGGTATGAAGGCATAAGCAGACTGAGCAAAGCCATATATTCAAATTCCTGATGCAAGGATGCATGAACCTTGCCTCCACCTTTTGTATGTAACAGCATTTGGATTTTCTATCTGCTAATGTTCTTAACTCATTTGAAGGAGTAGTTCTTAACTGTGCTGTTGTTGAAAAACGTAGGGTTTTTTTTAAGGAAAGGATATAGTTATGAGACTGTGGTTAAAATCTTACTAAATACTAGTATAGAACTGTTTGTCTGGGAGGAAAGAGGACTCAGAGTACAGGCTGTTTGTTCTCACTGGAAACCCTCCAAAATCCAGGTTCAACATTTTATGGCCTCGGGCCTATGTGCAATCAGCGGACTTAGGCTAATATAGAGGTCACGTTTTTGGCAGAATGGTTTCGTGCTGCTTCCTTGGTGTCATGGAACCTATGTAGTTGCTTCCTAACTCAACTGAGCAGGAAGGAGAAAGTTGCTGTGGTTTTGAAATACTTTCCATGGTTAGAGTTTTCTTACTGTATATAATGTGAGCCATTGGTAGCAGTGGTTATCAGCCACCAGCGCAGCTACAAAAGATGTAGCTGCAATCTTTGGCCAGAATGCACCCAGTTCAGCCTCATTCACTCCTGCTCTTTCTGTCAGTAAGGGGTTTATTATAGGTCAGTGCTTATGCTTATCAGCCTTTGATCTGTGGATCCTTGGGGGGGTCTTTAAATATATGGAAAAGATCTGCACACACACCTTTGCCCACAAGTGAAAAAAATGAAATGGGAAAAGAGAGGCAAACAGTGAACCCTTTCAAATTTGTGTTGCATTGTAACCAGGAACAGGGTAACTTTACACGGGATGATGCTTGCTGTTCCCATACTCCTGGCCCAAGGGTTATAAGACTTCTAAATTTTGAGAAACCTTGTACTGGAGTTTACTGGTATTTAAACAGCCCTTCCCACCTGTGGATACTTTGCCGGAAAGATGATATTTTAAAGCAGGTGTACGTGTGCTAGAAGACACAGAGACTGATATGATGAAGACCACCTTGCAGGTCAGTGGCAGAGAGAGGTTTCTTAATGCTTGCTTCTAAAATGCCCCATTTCTGCAAAGAGGATCTGATAGTTTGATCTTTTGATTGATCACTCAGTAGACCTTTAATCTCTCTGCAGACTGGACAGCTGAAGCAACTGCAGTTCTCTGCCTGCCTCAACAAACAAAAGCATTTCCTTACCATCAGCATGCCCTTAACCCTGGTGTGGAGGGACCATTAAGGGCAATTCAATTTACATTGTGGATTTGATTTTTGGTTTCTCAGATGAGGCTGCCAAAGCAGGGAACAGTTAATGCCAATTATAGTTAATGCCAATTAGAGTCGTGGCTTTTGTGTGAAGAACATTAGTCCAGTAAGAGCTGTCCCGGGACCACCAAGCTGTTTTACAGAAGCCAGCAAACAAGCCACCCAATGGAGACAGTTTTCAGTTTTGAAAGTACAGCATCTTGCCAGAGTCTTTGAAAAAGCTGTCGAAAGCAAGAAATTCCTTGGTAATGTCTCCACCTTGAATTTTTTTCCTCATAATGCACTTCTATTTTCTTACAAGTACTTTAACGTGATCTTCTAAAATGTGATTAACTTGTGTATGTGCTTGAGGCTTTCACGAACAAAACATATTTTAAAGTGACTTTTCCTGCTAACATAAAGTTCCTTATAACCAAGAGGCTGCCACAGCGTATTGTGTGAAAGCCTCTGTGCCAGGTAGGTTCGCATTTCACCAGGGCAGTACTGCTTTCTTTTCCCTCCTCAGTTTACATTTCCAAACATATCAATACACAAGTACTGGAGGATTAACTTTAAGTCTCATAAAGAGGTTGGCATTGTTCATGATAATGCACAGCCTTTGGTATAATTACAGCAAGCCATGAGAAGGTTCAACTGTTTCATTAGCTGACTGGAAACAACGAAGTCTTGCATTTCATTAAAATCAGATGTAATACTTTTGTTCCAAGATCAGTTGGAAACTAATACGAATAATCTATTCCAACTAAGGCTGAGCTGTGCTAATCACTTTGGGGATCATAACGCAGTGATTCTGCATTAAAATATATCATATCACAAGCCCAGCTTCTGGATGTAATCTCCTGGAGACATGAAGAGTTAATGCAAGGTGATGTGAGCTTTGCTTATGAAAGCATGTATATGGAGGTCTTTCATGCATGACAGATTATCTGAAGATGCACCAGCAGTTTGTGGGCTCCTTAGTTTGGAGGCTGCACAGAACTGATGCAGGGGTTAAACCATGAGAGAGAGGGAATCCCTGCATCAGCTTTTTACGTTTGAGAGTCTGGACCCCAATAGCAACTCCTGATGATAAAGAAAGAGGATGGGGGATCAAATTACTGTTACCCAAGAAAAGCAGAATCACTTGAACAGCAGCAGTGCTCAGCACAAAGCTTGTAGTTCCTCATGCTGGACAGGGAGTCATACCCTTCACACTCGCACAGGAAGAGGGATGCACAACTGAACGGTTATGGTGGACTCTTTCAACTGGATTTCTCTTGTCAGTGTCTACTAAACTGAGACAAGAAATATGGTTAGGGGTTAGGCCAAAAATTTAAACAGGTAACTTTTAACTGGTCCCTACAGAAGAGAGAGCAAGGTCCAGTTTCCCCATCCCCATAGTCCAGGCAATATTTATTCTCTCTTATAGAAAACTTGGCCTGTGAAAAGGCAAGATTTTAAAGTAAAGAAAGCAGAAAGTTGTGGGTTTGTTCCTCAAATTTAAAAAAAAAAAGTCTTACCCAGCCTGAAGGCAAGACTGTAATTGTGAAATGAATAAAATAATTGCATATAATCTAAGAGGAAAAAAACAAAACCCTATAAATGTTTTGCTTGGGGTTTATTTTTTTTTTTTTTGAGTATTTATTTAGCTTTAGTAGCTAACACAGAGGAGAAAAGAAGCCCTTGTTAGAGAGTGGAGAACCATTATCTCTTGAGCTGGATTGTAAAAGCTTTCATTTTAAATGTTCTGAGGAAATTCAGTGAAATAGGGAATCCTGGGAAATATGAATTAAACCATAACATGTTTAAAACTTAAAGTCATTCTGATAGGAAACACAACAGCCATAGCGACAATGCAATGACATTTGAAACACAACTAAAATCAAGACGCTTATGACCAACTTTTAGCTGTTCCCCTCAAAAGGTTTGTATTATTTAAAGGTTTGGCCTTTACCATCTGTTTTCTATCAAGAAGTCTCAAATCCTGAAGCAATGGAGGAAAACAGAATTCACAATCTATTGGCCTTTTTCTAGAAATAGATTGAGAATTCAGTGGAAAACCGTCTAAAATCAAGAGAAAAAATTCCTAGAAACTGCAGAGGCTTGAATTAGGTGCAAAACTACTTGGGGTATTTCCTCCCAAAAGAAAAATTCCCAAAGCTGGAATCTTGTTTTTTCATTAGCTCCTGCTAGGAAAAATTCTGCAGTGAAGTGGAAAGAAACACAATAGAACAAGCTGTGTCTGAACTTCAGCCAGACACCCCTTTTTGGATCCCAAGGGAACTTTGATATGCTGGTGGAAACTGGTGGATTTATTAGAAAGTGTGGCTGTGATAAAGGCATTTACACAGTGAAAGAGGCCTGACTGGGTTAGGAGGGAGCTGAGAATATAAAAGCAATGCAATGTAACCTGTGTTTTGATTCAAGAACCCTCGTGTGGAACGAGCTGAAGGGATTAAATTCCACAAAGTGTTACAGCTTTAGTTGTGTCTTGGTACCTTTCATCACACAAAATGATATTCAGCCCAGAACTAAAACATTAAATTGGGAGATATGAAATAAAAAAATAAGCAGCAGAAAACATGACTTTTGACTAAATGAATTGGCTGTAAAAACAGGGGTGAAAATGAGGTATAAAATTATCAAAGCTCTCTGCAATTTTTGCAGCACTTTCTCAGCCACAAATATGCTTTCCCACATAAGACAGTAACTTGTTTCTTTGTAGAGCTATCATTAAGTACAGCAGAATGCCAAGTCAACGTCAAAGCTTTGAAAGCAAACTATTAGTGTTTTCTTTCGTCCTTCCTTCCTTTGGAAAAAAATGAGAGATTTGTTTCAATTATGCATTTTTAACAGATTCAGATTACAAAACAATATATTCTACACACATGTAAAAATGAAGATGCCAAGGATTTCTTTCAATAAGATCTTTCCAAAAGATCTGTTCTTTTCTTCAGAATGTGTATATGAGACCTTTGGAAAGGTGAGGAATATTTTCAGCATACAGATGGCAGTCTGCTTTCTAATTCCATTTTGCCTGACTGGCCTGGCTGAACTTTCTTACTGATCAGTAGTGACTGGATCACGCATGAAAGCATGCTAACGCACAGTGCTGAAGCAATGGTAGCTGACTGAGAACAAGGATTACAGTTGTATCTCTGAGGTGTGTTTCAGTCTGTGATTTTTGGAGTCTTGTTAGGTTTCTTCTTCACAATTAGATTGTTGTGAGCAGCATGGTCGATGAAACGTAATCATCATAACGCCATCTAGGTCTGAGGTTGCATTACCAGAAATGTGAGTTATGTCTACATGACACAATGCAGCGTTGTGTAGCTATAGCAAGTTAGCTCTGAGGACCAGAAATGTGGCCTTGTGAGCTGCAAATGTACCCCTGATGCTGTGCAGCAGGGGCAAGGTAGCTAGAGGGAGGCATAGTGAGCACTATGTGCAGCCATGACCTCCCTCCCTCCTAGTGCTCCATTGACCTGCACCGTTTACTTCGATGTTTGCAATCAGAGGAAATAGCAAATACACACGTATGTTCTTTCCACACTAAAGGTAAACCCTACTGCTGGGCATGCACTGCAAGGAGGTCTTCAAAAAGACTATATGACATAGAGCTCAAGAAGAGGATTCTCTGGATTCATGGCCTGTGTTCCTCATGTTGCTTTGTGTAGCCCTGGCCTCCAGGAACTGACCTGGGTTTTTCATTATCTCTAAAGCTCACTGTAAAGTTCAGTAAAATATTATGATTTCAGTGGCTGCTACTCTCTTATCTTTAGGAAACACATAAGGTGAAATCTTTTATTAAGGTACTGTTCTATTGGAACTGAAAAATCTAGCGGCTTTATTCACTGATCCATGTACAGTTTCAGCCATTAGACAAGGAATCTCCTTGCTGGAGAGTAACCACTTTGGAACTGGTCTTTTTTATGTGTCAGGTCTCATCTGGAATGTTTTAGAAGAGGATTAATCACTTCCCAGTTTTGTTGAACCTGAAACAAGACTTTCTGACTAAAATTCACATAACTTAATTTTCTTGTGGCTGCCTATAAAAACCACCAAGAAATCATGCCATCCAGCAAGGATACTTTAATTTGGTTTTAGGGAGAAAGAGACCCAGTTTGGCACAGAGTCACGGTGTAGTGGAAATATACAAAAATAATAGACTGACAATTTTTTTCTGTACCATATGCCCCTTATGTGATAAGCTTTTCTCATTTGCACAGATACTCTTGTAGGGGTCTCCTTGTTCTGAGGGAAGGTGGAATCAGTTGGCAACAATACGAGTCTTGCTTTTTCAGTTCCCTGTTTCTTGCAAAGGAAGAAAAACAACACTGATTCAGCACTGGAGTGAAGTAAGTGATTTGAATATGAAAATGAGGTACAGAAAAGAGAAAATAATTGTCTAAATTTGGGAGTAGAACCTGAGTAACATGACAAAATGCTCTGGAGAAAGGGATGTTTTTCCACAGATTATTTGCTGAAGCCTGTCCTATTGCATGTTCAGTGAGGAAAATGAGGACCTGCATGAATATGCCATTAGTTGCTGTAATCCATCTGCAGTGGAACTGATTTACCCTCCACCCCCTCCATGGAGGTGCACCAGCACACACAATAAGTCACACACATCAAGAGGTACATTAACAAGTTGACTGTCACCTGATGTTTTTGTGTAGTTAGGATTTTTTTTCCTCAGGGGTGCAGTGCAGAGGCACAGCCTCTTCTACGGTGTGTTCTCATGGGCAGAGCACAATTAGGGCAAGTTCCTGAAACCCACTATCCCATGTGCATTGCCCACGGAGTCATGGTGCAGGAGAGAGGAGCAAAGCTCTCTAATGTCTGAGGTTGGAGCCGAATATCAGACTGTACTCAAAATATACTTGCTAATACTGACTAATACAATGACATTTTCTTTGTTACATTAACTAATGTGTCAGATGCAGTAATCAGTTCAACAGGACATGGCACTGTCTTGTGTTGGAAAAGAATTCACCTTCTTTCTGAAGAGGAATTAGAAATCTGCTCTTGTTAAGAGCCATCATCATTTCATCAGGTAAATGATCTTATCTGTTTATTCCGGAGCTCCTCTTGTCCACTACTTTTGGGATGCAAAGAGGAAAAATGTATCAGGAGCATCAAAACAATCTTTCACTACTGAAATGCTCAACTTGAGGCAGAAATTACTGCTGAAATGTGCTGAGATACTCTTTAGGCAATGAAGCACACTACAAATTGCTGGCAACCCTCAGACAGCAAATTCTTCACAAATAAGGCATCAACAAGCTTCTAGGAGTAGAATTGGCCAACAGTTTCCTGTCAAAAGATTTTTAAACCTAGTATGGTCTATTTTTTCTTAACAAGAATTTTCAGTTTCTGTTAAATCTCTATTTTTTTTTTACCAAAGAGATGTGGGTTTAAGGAGAAAAAAAATCCTTGTTTTTCTAAAACAAGTGAGTACAGAATGTCAAAACTTTTCAGGGGAAAAAATTTAAATAAATAAAAAAGACAAATTGGATACTTTGGTTTCCCCTAAAAAATAGAAGTTAAGATCCTGAGAAAACTGATTCTTCAAGTAACACAAAAAATATTTTCCATATTTGAACTTTTCCTGTTACTCTGTGTTGAGAGCAAGTCTTTATTTCATCATAAAAACCATCAACAGCCACATGTATGATAACCAAAGTGCCTTAAAAGCGAATGATAAATAGTTTTTATATCTGGATGATATCTCATTAACGAAACAGTGTTTTAAAAATTAATTCTTTTCCAACAGTTTTCCGTAATGTACCTGCTTCCATAAAACCCCAATAACATGTCAGTAACTCAGTTTCCGTCTCTTAAACTGCTGGGACATTTGTGGTTTGGTGTTAATAGCTTTATAGACACAGAATTCTGACTCAAGCAAAGTATCATGTTAAAGGATTTATGCATTTAGTGTACTATCAAGTGCAAATATTGGCATTTAAACCTAGTATTTTCCAGACTGTCAGCCAAACCTGTATTTAAGATGTCTGGATATAGTCATGTTGGGGTTTTCCTACTATTCTGTCACAGGTTGGCTTCTGTGACTGACTCTTCAGCTTGGTATGTCAGTATGAACATTGCTCTTTAATTCTGGAATATTTGAAATAATTTTCTTGTTTTAACCAAGCTGGATTTTAGATATCTGAAATAGATGGGTTCACAGTGTGGTGCATATGGTGTGGTTCTAAGTGTCACAATATTTATGCCTCATCAGAAGTGCTTGAAGAAACTTAAAATGTTTCTGATTGGCCACCACAAAACTGAAACACTAAATTCACTTCATAGAGTTTCCATATAAAACTTTGCCTTGATCTTCTATGCCTTGCTTTGATAAGTCCACCTGGAACGGAAAGATAAAAGTGGTGCTCCGTTACCCAAGGCAGTAAGTAGTGCGACAGCCAAAGGGCACATTCCAAACATAAATGAACTCCTGTGGCTCAGGATAATCATGGTTGAAACACGGACGATTGAAAAGAGCACATCGTGAGAAGTGAGCCTGAAACACAGGCATGTCAGGAATTATATGCATGTAAATGTTATTCCTTGTGTGTGTGCCAGTGGTAATGAGGGCCTTCCTACTTTTCATGGTGGTGATCCCTTTCCAGAAGTCTAGAATGTGGAGAGGAGACTGGGCTGTCAATGTATCTATGTTGATCACTGCATCAGTATCAACTTAAAATTCCTGCTTTTCATGTATCTGGTATTTAGGTATGTAGGTGCCTTTAAGCAATTCGAGCATATCGTGATGCTAAAATAAGAAGCATTTCTTGATCTTCTCTCTTTCCCAGAACAATGCAATGTGTTCTCAGTGATCATGCATCCTCCATATGTAAGGATAGTTCCATCAGACTCCCATCTACCCTCTGACTTTGCATAGATTATTTGAGGTACAGATATACATATGAAAGTATGGTAAATATTCTTTTTAATTACATGAAAACTTGTCCTTCTGCACAAAAATAAGAATATAAATTTCTGTGAGACGTACCATATGCTTATTTGTTTCTGCCCAAATCTCTAGACAAGGTTGACTGTATTCAAGGATGCAACAGATGATATTTGGAAAAAAATGTTTTAGCAATTTTAATACCCAAGGATCTCAGTATGAATGTAAATACAGCACTTTGCTTGTTCTCTGCCCTTTTCCCAGAGTTTGTAAGAGCTGTTCTTTGAATAAGTATTCTATTAGTGTTATTGTAGATAGAAACCAGCATTTCAGAAGAGGATTTTTTATCTTTTTATGCAATATGTAATGAATATAATTCTTAAATGTCTTGATGTAGAGCCTTTGTATGTGGGTTCCTTACTATGTTAACACAAACCCCTAGCATTTCTAATCACATTACGAAGATGAGCAGGAGCAGGTACTGTGTGACTGCCTAAACGATGATCACAGCCACTGTAGGGAGGTGAGAAAGCACCTCTGCCAAGTTCTCAGCTGTAATAGCAGAAGCATGGGTTTGTTCATCAAATTCCTTCTGCAGCTGTTCCCTTGGGGAGATAAGCCTGGTCCCCTCACAGTTTGCTAGTACTGACACAGCTGCTTTGAAAGTGGCAAATTAAAATATCTGCATGGAGTGGAGACTGCTGCCACAAGGGCACATGGCCTGCATGTGATGTTGTGGTGGTCTCAGAATGACCTCAGAACATTCTTTACGTGCAGTAGCATGGGCCAGTCCTCTTCAGGACTACTGCAAGCAGGAGTTTCTAATGCTTGCCAGACAGCTAAAAGGCTACAGAGAAATAAAAATGTCTGTGGCTTCCTGGAAAGTTTTCCGAATTGCCCCTAGCTGGTCTGACAGACCTCCAATTGCTCCCTGGGAGGAACGGCAATGTTCCCCTAGGCAGCCTGCCTCTAGGTTTGTAAACTTGTGCTAGACCCATTAGCTGAATAGGAGGCCTCTAAAAAGTACTAAAACCACGACTGAAAAAAGAAAAAGACCTCTTGGTAGCAGATACTGCAGATACTTCTTCCTGCTGGAGGGCATGAGACACTTCTGATACCAATTCAGTGATACAAAAATACTTTAACACCTAGAAAATATCTCTGTCAATTACTTGTTGGAAATGTGTTTAGTATCAAATTAACTGTTCGTGACAGTTCACCACAAGTTATTATATGTTATTTGCTGCCACTGCTACATTGCAAAAGCCTCACTGGTGGCAGAGTAACATGAATTCATAGCATTTAATACAAAGAGTCTTTCAGAAGAAAGACATGCAAAGACTTTTAGCTTTAAATTATTTCATTCTTGTAATTTCCTTAAACAGATATGTGAGATGAATTAATCCATCGTTCCTCATCAGATCATTTCTTGCTGTTCAGCTGTGGAATTTTAGGATATTAAGAAGCTTGTGAGATGGGGTGTTGATTGCCAAGCCAGCAGAAACTTTAGAAGTCTGTGTCAAAACTAAGCTTGTTTGACATGCAGGACCAAAACATTTGCAGTTGTATAATGATGAGGAGGCTTTGGCTTTTGTTTTCAGTTTGTTTTTAAGTAGTTCTGGATAGCAGTCGATGTCCTGTTTTGCAAGGCACTAATATTAGAGGTCTCTTTGATGTGGGAAGGAGACTGCGCTATTTCTTGGGCTGAAACACTAGAGGTTGTTTCTTCATGATGATGAACAAAAAGTAATGAAAACTGTAGCAATCAGTGTGCGGGGATGGAGGTCTCAGACATATACAGTTCACAAACGAGCATGTGCTGCTTTGAACACTGCTTGTTATTGTATGTGCACTGCCTGTCTGACTCACACATTCCCGTGTCTGCATGGCTGACCCCTGGAAGGTGGAAGCTGGAGCTAACTGAAGGACATGCCAGTTCCTTCATTAGATTGCCTAGGCTGTAGGTTTTTAGTAAGTAGCCATGAGGTGGTTTTCAATATGCTAAACCATATGAGGATTCCTAGTGACTGACGTGTTACCGGGAAGGCTAGAAACTAGTCTGGCAAAGGCACAAGAAACTCTGGTTTTGGAAATTTTGGCCTGTTTTGTTCAATTATAAAATGAGTGCTTTTCTCAATTGTAAACTGTTAAGAAGTCGTCTATCATGGTAGCTACTCATGAAACATTACCTGGATTCCTGTATCCAGCTCTGGAGTCTCCATCACAGGAAGGACATTAAACTGTTGGAGTGCGTCCAGAGGAGGCAACCAAGATGATTAGAGGAATGGAGCACCTCTCCTTTGAGGAAAGGCTGAGAGTTGGGTTTATTCAGCCTGGAGAAGAGAAGGCTCTGGGGTGACCTAATTGCAGCATTCCAGTACCTGAAGAGACCCTACAAGAGGGCTGGAAAGGGACTTCACATGAGCATGCAGTGACAGGACAAGGGGAAATGGCTTCTAACTGAAAGAGAGTAGATTTATATTAGGTATCAGGAAGCAATTTTTAATTGTGAGGGTGGTAAGGCACTGGCACAGGTTGTCCAGAGAAGTTGTGGATGCCCCATCCCTGAAAGTGCTCAAGGCCAAGTTGGATGAGGCTTTGGGCAACCTAGCCTAGTTGAAAGCATCCCTGCCCAAGGCAGGCGAGTTGGCACTAGATGATCCTTAAGGTCCCTTCCAACCCTGATTCAACTATGGTATGTGTTCCAACGCTACCTGCAACAGCAATCAGACCTGACTCTTATTCCAGGTGACTCATGTATTCCCAGAGGAAGATGTTCTGGGAAAGGGAAATGAGTAGTGGTGGGTGTTATCCTGTCTGTTTTCATTGTTTCAAACAGTACTATCTTCAGACATATGATTAGTGGGATTGTGCTGCTGTTTTTATCTTCTGCATCACCCTCTCTCCCCTTCCTCCCACCTCCTAAGGAGCCTTCTCTTGGTGAGAGACTTGTATGAGGAAACAGGAAAATCTATACCCGGCATTTGTTCCCCTTGGCAGCAATCGGCTGTCAATCCAAGGAAGCCACAGTCTCCTGCAGGGCTCTGCTTGATGGTGCTAGGAATAGAAAATACTGTCTACAGTCTTTCAAACATCAGTCACAGATCCATGGATTCTGGGATTGAGCCCTGTGTTGTTCTGGGTAGGGGTAAATCTTATCACTGCTAGCATCAAACTGATTAAAACTCTACAAAAACAAACTGGCAGAGAGGTCCCCAGAAATGGTATTTCATCCACCAGAAAATATATGGTCTTATATAAGCACTTTGGTTAGTTTGTTAAAGGATAAAAAGTCATGCTGGTTCAACTGCTTCTGATTGCTTAAACAGAAGAAAAGCTTTTTAGTTAAGTTGCTGAGGTAGGATTCAGAAGATCTGTGTTCATTTTGTTCCACTGCAGAATTCCTAGGTGACCTGAACAAATTATTTAATCTCTGTTCCCATCTAAAAAGATACCATGATAAGGCTCTTTTTATTCAAGTTTTCATATGTGAGGTTTGACAGCAGGTATTTGCCTCATCCTACAGGGATAAAGGGTATTCTTTAGGTGGGAACCTCATTTCAGCTGAGCATTACAGCTGTCCTTCTCTGTTAGGCAGCTAGTAACAATACCTGTGAAATACAGCTGTCCTATTATACAAGTTTACTTTTAAAAGAAAAAATTACATACTGATTCCAAGACTTTTCACATTGGCAGGGGCTTTATTACACAATTCAGAAATCTATATTTTTACAGAACTGGCTAGAGCCAGAGCCTCAGAACCTGGAAGTGCCCAACAGGGAAAAGGGAAGAATAGACTCTTGGGTTGAAACAAATCCCATCATTTTGTCTGTGGGAGAAGAAGGGAACTGCTGTGCACATCAGAGCAGGTGGGTTACTGAATTTGGTGCATAAAGAGTGAAGATACTGCTGGAAAACACAAGCTGGCTTCCTTTCATGTTTTAGGTGGTAAATGCAGATGTAATTTGAGAGTCAATGCGTGGCTTTTGATTGAACACAAAGGGGCAGACTGTTCCACTTAGTTCTGAAATGAGATGCAACCATAACTGTGGATTGCACGGTGGCAAATCACAGTAATCTGCCTTATGATGCATTGTGCTGCCCAAAGTGCAAAGTCCTGCGGCAGCAGCAGCAAACCCTCCTCGCTGACCTGGACTGTGTTCGCCCAAGGCATAGTGCCATACTGAAGCAATAACACACAAAAACGAGCACTTTCTGCACAGCAAAGAGCAGTCTTCCAGAATCAAATCTCACTAATCCAGGACTAGCATTGTCTCATTCAGCTTGCATGGCTGCATTTCTGAATAGTTATTATTATTGCTGTCGTTGTTCTAAAAATAACCTGGCATTTCCTAGGTTGGCTGTTTGAACATTAGTGGGGTACACTTCCAGTATACAGCTTCTCCTGTATTAGCTGCCATTTCTGATGTCTGGAGACACTATGAGAACAAACGGTTAATGAATCTTATGTGATCAGGTAGGAATAGGATCAGAGAATACCCCTACAATTATCCTTTCAGTTTCTTCCTTTTCTCAGAACATTTATTCTTATTTAAGTCATTACAATAGCAAATTGAAGTCCAGTAAGCAGAATGTAACTAACATAAAAGCCAAGAGATGGCTAATGAAGATCACAACCCTAAATACCTGCCCTTCTCACCACTTTCGCTAAGTCTTTTACAATAGTAGAACGGTATGTGAGTATTAGAGCACTGAAAGGAAGAGAACAGACTAGCCACCCTATTTCAAAACCTTGAACTCTTTAAATAAGGAAATTGAATCAGTCATAGAAATCTAGAAGGAATCTGT
This sequence comes from Cnemophilus loriae, assembly GCA_013397755.1. NCBI lineage: Eukaryota > Metazoa > Chordata > Aves > Passeriformes > Corvidae > Cnemophilus > Cnemophilus loriae. Next base: position 164,409 of record VZTF01002845.1, on the reverse strand, counting down.
TCTTTTCTGATTCTTTTAACTCTGATATTTAAGATTGTAGATCCTTAGAAGAAAGATATTGGTAGAAGTTTGTCTTTTCTCCAGATTAAAGATTGGTTAGAGAATTTTTCTATCAGAATAGAATTTAAAATTATTCTGCTTGATGGAGTTTGTTGGAACATCAGGAATTTTTATTCTTGGGATTTTTGACCAAGCACAGAAAAGTAGCTTTCGTGCAGAAGGATTCTCATTTCGAAAATAGCTATGGATAGGAATATTAAGTATGCAAACCTAAATTTTCTTAATAAAAGAACAGATGCAATTTTCTTTGAGTTTTTGATCAAAACATTCCATTGCGAAGTAACTACATAAAGTTTTGCATTTGGCTTGATAGTGGCTATTTAAGACAAAGAGATAACAGATTAATGATGTAGAAAACATTCCTGTGGCAAAGAGTACAGAAGATTTGTTCGCCCACGAGTAGTAGCCCTTTCTGGGTCTGTGTGCGTAAATAAATGGCTAACATTTTCAGAAATAGGCATGTATTCACTGATAATACTGATAATTAGCACTTAATCTCCTGCCTTCAAAAACCTCCTGTGTCTACTATTGAAGCAAAAGCAGACATTACTGTCCAGCTCAGAGGCTTTATATTTATAGTCTTTAGTGTTAATCCATGATCACATTTCCAAGTCACTCTGTTAGAGAGGAGTGTACTTAGCACAATAAGAAACCAATGTCACCTATATGTACATCCTTTTATGTTCTAAGCACAAGCCAAATAATTTGAAACTAGTGATTAGAAGGGTGGATATTTTATTACTACTTCTTCATTTGTATTAAAAAAGATGCAAGTTAGCCAACAGCAAAAATATTTAGAGACTCTAGAATATTAAGATAAAATAGGAAGCAGTTGAAAATCCGCAAGTGTGAGAGAAGGTATGATGCATTTAAGAGTACATTCATATGTAGTTCTAGATCCATGGCAATTGCCTCAGCCTCTTTGGCTTCACAGTGGAAAAAAGTGCTAAAGATCCCATTCCAGCCTAGTCAGAAAGCCTGTTGATCAATCATCTTTGTTCAAAGGTCATTAATCAATATCTCCTGCCTGAGAGAGGAGAGAGTTGGAGAAGAGAGAGAGCACATGACTCTGGATTTGAAAGGAAACCTGCAGGACTGGCTTCTGACCCTAAGTCCAAAATAAAGGTGAATCTTAAGATGGTGAATCTAAGCTTATGGAGCTTGGTGATTAGTCCACATACCTGCTATGTCTAAACAAAACCAGACCATTGCTGCCAAACTGATTTGCTTGCACTGCAGCGACAGGAACAACGTCCCTGGGAGCCACAGGTGGCATTTCATGGAGGCCACAAACTGTGTTTGGGCTGAGGTTTGCCTACTTCACAGTGTTGACATCAAAGCAGTAACCTGCAGGTCCTGTTTTCTCCAGTGGGAGATATAAGGGAAGATGTAAGGAATAAGAAGTGACTGAGAAAGTTCTATTCTTGACTAGAATGCAGGATGTTAAATGAAGGTCTTTCAAAAAGGAAGTTTTCTGTGGGGCCTAACTGAAGTACGCTTCCCTAGAGGGAATTCTGAAGGCTTTTTCTTATGCTGAGGGAACATTTAGCCCTGGGATGCTCGCTAAGAATCAGACAACCACACTGTAATTCTCTGGTCATCTGTTTTCTTATTTCTAAATTACTGACTGGGATGACTAACAGGCAGCAGCGCAGTTGAAAATCCGCTCTTTCTTCCTATGACTACTATGACTGTCCTTCCTTCCTTCCTTTCTTGAATGCTGACATGCACTTTTAATGTGTGCTAGCAGTGCTGCTTTAAGCTGTTGCAATGATGTGAAGCTCTGATCCTGAAAGTAAAAGCAAGGTGTGCCAAGGCAGCCGTGTTGGATGAGCTTTTAACACGTGCTCCTCACTCAGGTCAGAGGTAGAGTCTGTGGCAAAACCTTGTATAACTCTCTGAAGGTGCAGTGTTGACTGCTGGTAGGAAAGCGAATGGAGAGGGGATGGCATTTACTACAGCTGATAAGCACTGAGGTTTTATGGCTCTTGCAGCGCACTGCTGCAACACTGCAAACTTGTACACAGTTGTGTCAGACCACTGCAAGGCGTGTTCTGTACTGGTGTGGAGCATTTGGTGCTGCAGATGCTGGGAGTAGCGCCCTGGTGTAGAGATGCTGTCAGCTGGAAGGGGTGCACACTTCCACCACTGAGAATTTTTCTATAATGAGGCAAGCAACTATTTTATCTGTTTAACTACACAATGCAAGTGCTTCTTGCCAAGAGCCTGTCTTCTCAGTTTAAAGATGTGTTAATTAAGTAAAAGACAATATTTGTCGTGAGGGAACTATATGTCTCAGGAATGTCTGCCACTGAAACACGACAAGTTCTGCAAAGCTATATTTTTTTAAGTAGCAAATCCTTGCTGCACTGTGTGGGTTCTGCTGTGGCTATTGTTCCAGACAGGACTGGCCATAACCCCTGGAATAAATTAGCAGTGTGAGCTTTGTTTTGTTATTGTGGTAACCCTTGTAACCTAAGAAGTCAATAGCTGACTTTTTTATTTTAATTTATCTTATAATAGAGAAATGGCTATGTGCTTCTGGTAAGGAAACCCAATTCTGTTTATTTCTTCCAATCCATGAAGAAACATTGTGTTCACCAGATCTTGCTCCTTCAATAATTTTGAGACTACAATCTTGAGGTTATGCCCCTCAAAAATCCTATGAAGGATTGCTCTGTCTAAATTTTCATGGAATCTCGAAGTAATCATTGTGTCTTTTTATTGCCTGTCTCCATCTAGGATATCAATTCACTAATCTTCAAGAACTTTTGGAAATCAGATTGCAAAAGACTGTCTTGAGATGTCTCAAGCAAGTTTGTGTCTCTGATGATAGATACTAAAACATAATATGATCAGTCTCCTTTCAGATATATCAGATAAGATACTCAAAATTACTAGTCCGTTTTGAAAGCTAGAGACCCTCAGTGAGTGCTTTTCCATGATATATCATGTTGAAATATTACTTTCTAAAGCTCATAATGATTTAAGACATCTAGAATTATATGAGCAATAGTTCATAAAAATGTATTTTAAAAAAATGAATTTAAATTAAAATTAGACTGCTTTTGCTTCTGGCATACATTTTAAAAGCATTATACTGAGTTTCTATGAGCAAAAATCGCTGATTTTGATGTTAACTTCCTATCTGCTGTCTGGAAACTCTGAGGTGTGTTTACTACTCACTAAAAACCACCTTGACTGGCCCAAGCAGCCAACGACAGACAAGTTAGCAGGTTTCTAAACCAAATTGGACACACAGGCACTGTTCTGAGGACCTGTGAGGAGATAGAAACAAAATGCAGAGTTGCGTACAGCAGGCGCATTTGGTCAGACTTCACAGCTGTTGTCACTGTTTCAGTCATGAGGACCTTGAGGGGCAAAGTTCCTGTTCTTGACAGTGCCCTAATTTCTTCAGGGAAGTGTCACCTGACCTTGGGTAAAGTTTGATGACAGGGAAGTTAAAGCAGAATCACGTTGCTGGAAACAAGGAAGGCAAACGACTTCAGTCAAAATCCAGACTTGCTTCTATATGGCTGATTCTAAAACTGGTTTGTCATTATGTATCTTTGATTTTACCTTTTACCTAATGGATATTGTCCTAGAGGACGTAAAGTATTCTCATCTCTGCTTTCATGGTGTCTATAACAGTGAAAGTTAGATATTTAAATGTGGTTTTACAGAGAAAAAAACCCCACAGTGCATGTCTTTTAAAACATAGGAAAAGGAAATCACGCTGCCATGTAGTTGGGTCAGCTACGCAAAATGAATCATAAGAATTTCCCAAAATCACAAACTTAAAGGTTCACCCATCTCTTAATATTAAAGCTCTGGTTTGTCCAAGGCTGAATGTGTTTCTGGTTTGTGTCCTGGCTGACAAATTGAGCAAGAGCTTCACAAAGAAAGGGCTTTACTAGGTTGCAATATACAATGCATTTTAACACTGCATGTTTTATATCTCCTCTTTTTGAGATATACTATTTTCCTTAAGAGTTGTCTAAAGACCATAAATATCCAGTTAAAATAATTAAGTCTAGAATGTGCTGATTATTTCTAGACCGTTCATAGCTGGACCACTCAGTTAAACAATTATAGATTTGAAAGTGTGTAACCTCTCCCATTTGGTGTACCTGAAAATTGTACATATTGGTCCTAGTAGCAATAGCTCGTTTTTATTCACTTTTTCCTTTCATGTGCCTCTATGGCTTTTATAATGCAACAGAGATTATGAAATAACATCAGGGCAGTACTAAGAAATGTTTTGAGGTCCTCTCGTTTTTGAATTCGTTCTGAAGGCTTCCATGAAGGTGTAGCTGTTTTATCAAAAATTCTTTTGCTTTAATTGAACCAATCCTTTAATTCATGAAGGAAAGAAACAGGGATTTTTCAAGCTACTCTGTAGCAATTTATGCAGAGAGAAGAACTGTACTATCTTGGAAAAATTCACTATTACTGTTTATTGTTTTCTTTAATCCTAATTAAGATCTTCACTTGAAAATAACGGATATTTTTAATCAGCCTTATCACTGAGGTGGCAAAAAGGTTTCTGTTGCCCAAGAAAATTTTAGTGGTATCATCTATCTATCAAGATCTGGTGTAACAGAACAAGCTTCTTGTCTTTCAAAGGGAATTTCCTGCAAGACGTATTAGGTTTAGTTTTTTAAATCATACCCTCTAATGAATGACTAAGAAAATGAATGAGATGGGGAGATTTTCCCTCGCACACTAGAGTGGCCTAGTTGATGATACTGTGAAATCTGACTCCGGAAAAAGGATCCTGATTTTCTATTTTAGCCTGGTACAAGCTCTCCACATGTATTTTGGATCCATACAGACAATTTAATTACACAGGTGTATCGGAGACTGTGGAGGAGTTGCCTCCTGAATAGTCAGAAGAACTTAAACTGAGAGGGACCTTTAGGAATAATTGTCACCAAGTTCTAGAGATTCAATTATACTCAGACTTGGAGAGAAGCATCAAAGCTGAAGAGATGGCCAGCACTACTGCAGGACTTACTGTGTGTTATTCCTTCCAGCTGTGCATCTGCACAAAACTGGCTGCAGGTGGAAGTGGAAAAGTGGGGAGCGACAGAGCGTGAAAGCTGGAATCCACAAACCTTTACGTTATGTATTTAGGAAGAAAGAGAAAGAAAGTGTGAAGTAGCTCATAGCACTGCTGTGTGATTAGTGAAAGTGTAATATATTTAGAAAAGTAATTCTATTTATTCTAATTCTAAAATTAAGGAAAACAGATTAGTTTGATGCTGTTAGCATGGAAACTGTGGCCGCACCATTCTGGAAGGGATGTCTAGGATCAGTGCAAGGTGCAAAGTGTAAATGCCAAAAGAATACTCTTTTCTTTCCCCCACTGCCTCAAGTTCTTTAGATTTGGGCAGTTAGACAACAGTAGTGGGGTTTGGCTTTTGAGTGTGTTTTTTATGTTTCATTACACACAAACATTTGTTAAACTGCGAGCAATCTGAGGCATGCTCACATTTTTTGGACCCAAACTGATCCGTTTCCAAATGGCCTCTGATAAACTTATTAAGATTCACAATTTGAAAGTCACGGAAACTCAAAGCCATGCAAGGTGTTACTAAAAGACATAATCTGTTTTACATGCTGTGGTGAGAATTTTCACTGAGAGAAAAAAATTGAATCCAGAAACAACTGTCTGACTCCTGTGACACTGCTGGGCGGACTTGTAAGTAGTTTTGCTTCCTTTGTGGTTCATCTGTGTGCTGGCCAGTATCGCTAAATACCCTCTCCAAATTGCAGTGGGAGCACTTCAGAGGTCAGCAGAGCAGGACTTGAATCACAGTTTCCAGAGAAGCTCAAAGGTATTCATCAGCCATTCAACTTTTCTGGGGAATGCAAGCCGTCAGATCCCATGGCAATGAACATAATGTCTCAAGTGAAGGGTTGGATTGTGTGACAGTGGTTAGGAATGCATTTTGTGAAAGGAAAAAAAAAAAAATAGGGAAATAGTTTTGTGCCGAGCCAGCAAGGTGAATTAACTCACCAAGGAGTTCACCAAAGGGTCCTTGGCCAAGAAGGAGAAAAGTCTGTATGGTCAAGAGTAGTGGCAGAAAGAAGTCTGGTGGGCATAGGATGAGCAGTATCTTTCATTTTCAGTGACGCAGAGCAGCTAGAATGGCACAGCTTTAATGTAGCCCTTTACCCTGGTAAAACATAAGGAAAATAATAACCGATGGGAATCAATCCTGATGGAAAAATAATGACTGAAAGTGTTAAGATGCTGGGAAAGCAGTGTTTGCTAGGTGGCCATGGAAGATACTTGCTGGTTCAGAATGTGTAAGGTCCCTGAAACCAGGGAATGGAAACTGGATCCACAGCCACTTCTCCCTTTTTATTGCCACCTTGATTACAGATATGAAAATTTATGTCGTTACAGATACAAATCTGGCACGTGGAAGAAGCAGCTTTAACTCCCTCTTGCCTCACATATTTCCAGTGCTGCCTTGAGGAATTCTCACTTGTTCTTTACTTCTTCCCTTGACAAATGGCCACTAGAAATCGTAAAAATTCCCTATTTGTGGAGTGTTCTGAAAATAAATGCATGAAAAGTGGAAGGTACTAAGACCTTGTGCTAACAGTGACCATACTAGGACATTAGATAGCTGGCATTATACATTAATTTCTGCTCAGCAATGACGAAGGGGATTTATTTTTCTAACCCTTTTAGTGTTTTAGTTAAGTATTGTGTTGTCTCAAAAATATGCATTTCTTTCCATCAAGACTTTCTAAGCTAAATGATTCATGGAGGAGGGGAACAAAACCACATATTTTAATATGATTATAGATAATTCAATTTCCATGCTGGTGATCAGCAATTAATTAGTAGCTGAAAACATTAATCCAGTCTGTGAACCACAAAGCTACAGTCTATTCCAAAGGCTCCAAGATACAGCAAATCTTTGGAGCCAGTTTAGTAATATAAGTAGACCATAAATCTGACCAAAGCGATCTAATGAAAAGTTCAAGCATGACCCAATGGTCTCTAGAAAGTTAGAATTCCAGAATAATTGAATTCAAAGTAATTTTATCCATTTGTGTGGGCTTCTGTGAAGTGGGAGATGGACAAGAGTCTTATTTCATTCTGGCTCTTCTAAAGAAATCTTAGACATTTCCTTACTGATCAGATTACTTTTAGTTTTCTGTATGACATTTTATTAGCGTTTGTTGGGACTGTCTGCTATTGTTCCTCACGTAATCTTATGGAAATTCTGGGCAGCAGTAAGCACAACGATTTTACCACCATGATTGGGACACATTTTCCACACATGATAAATGCAAGTGATTTGCTAAATGCCTGCCAATTAAATACTGTAACTTTCTCTTTTTACACAATTATTCATATAAGCTAGAGACTTCAATCATCACTAGTTCATGATTCTGCCTTTATAACAATTAAACCAGTTATGGTATTGAAATGGGTTCTTGTATCTTCTACTGGCAGCAACAATCTTGGTTAAAAGAATGGAGAATATAATCTACAACAGTTCCAAAAGCAGGAAGTACTTCAAGCAAATTCCAGTGTAGTTTTTTGTCTGGTTATTTGTGAAGTTCCCAGCAACTTCCATCTGTCTCCCCTGGCTTCCATGTAATAAGTTAATAGTGCAATAATAGCTGATGAATGGAGAGGGAGCAGAGGAAACAGCAGAGTTGTGCTGAGAATGGAACGATGTGCCCTTACGATGATAAACTGATCCCATTCCATTAAATCACAAAGCTGTCTCCACTCTTCTCTTCATCCCACATGAGCGGCTGAAGAAAAAATCATGGAATTGCTATCGCTCACTGCAGCTGTCAGGAAATGATACTAATTACTTTAATTTGCAATAACACAAGCACTTAACTCTCCAAATAATCTAAGTTAGTAAGTCAGTTTTTATATTATGACAATGACACGTTTAAGAGCCTCTGGAGCAGTGATTTCTTTAACCTCTGACTCAAATGTCTTTCAAAGGAACACAACAAAACTCTTTGTCCCGTGTTATTCCAGTACCTGCTTGTGAGGGCAATTACTTGATAGGAAATTGTGGCAGCATTGCTTAAAGAGGAGAAAACCTGATGGCTGGTATACACTGGTATTTTGCAAGGCAGTGTAATGAAACATTATTGAAAAAAACCCACCTGTCCTATGGAATTAATTGCCATGATATCAAAAAAGATGGTCAAACTGCCTTGGTTTCTGCCTTTCGTGTCTTTGTGATGTTCCTTAATTTGGTAATTCTTTATTTGTTTCATTTTCTGACATTCACACAGTTTTCTGGTATTGTGTATGAGTTTCTAATGCTTCTGGACAAGGCAGAAAATGTTGATGAAACATTTGCAAATACTAGTCAGTTGCAAAAGGAAGAAATATCACTCTATTGGCTTGAAATTAATGAAATTTTACCTCCCCCACCCCACCTATAAATAAAGTTGGGTTTGCTTGCTTTAGACACCTCATATTTCATTCTGAACAGTCATAGGAGGTTGTCTGACCTTATGAAATTCTCTGATATAATTAGCAATTTAATTTAACATCAGCATGCTAACTTTAAAATTGTAGAGTAATCAAACCTCGGAAATAAATGGGGCATTTGTACCTCTCCAAGCTTGTGTTTCAGGCTCTATGCAAACTCAAATACTACATTAAGGCACTGCTTTTGTTTTTGGTGATTATATTGTATTGGCTTAATATATTGATGATAATGATGGTGTGGAGAAAGCCGTGATAGTGTATGCCCATTCCTCCTCTATCTTCATTTTTTAATAATGACTTACATTTTGAAGCAGAGCTTTTTTACAAAGAGAAAAATTCAGTGATAACTTCCTCAGTGATGGAATTGTGGAAGTGGGTGTTTCCTGAAAACAAACACATTAAGCTGACTTAGAAGCCTTGACTGAATTGTCTTTTAAAGGCTTCAGTCAGACCTTGGATTTTAAGACCTTTATGTAATCAGTACAGTTCCATTGTACAGAATCATTCATCTCAGGATCTCTTCTGCTTCCTGGACTTCATTTCAAGACATCACTTAGAGACATACTCATCCCAGTCTTTACAGTCCAGTGAGGGTCTGAAAATCCTGAGTGCCAGGGACAATCGTAACAGTTTTAAAAGTGTATCAGTATAGTAAAGAGGAAAAAAATTCTCTGTAANAAAACAAAAACTTATTTACTTAAAGAAAAAAAATCCTAGAACTCCTCATTTCTTCAGACTTCATAATAGAGTTTATCAACTGTCAATAACCAAATGCATATTTCTCTTTTTCCAAGAGCTGATTAAAGCTGTGGTCTCCTCCCATAATTCAGGGCATTCCATTGTGTTTGTTTCTCCTGGAATTTTCAGGCTGAATTACTGTAACTAATATACCACTAACTCTGTACTGCAAGAGCCCTGACCGTTCGAATCTCTGCTTCTTAGCAGAAAATTGGCATAGAAAATTTCAACACAATAAATGCTTTTAATGTTTTACTTTATTTTGATCCAGAAATACAAATATACCATCTTATTAAGTTAGTTTGCCACCAGTATCAGATTGGGTTGGAGAGTTCTAAAGTTGAGGAGATGGGAAAAGATGAACTATTCCATTTGCAGTGGATTAGCGATAAGCAGGAAAAGACCAAAAACTTAGTGCTTTTGGTCTCACTCTGAAATGGGTCCATACTTGTGTACAAGTATCCATACATACTGATCACAAGTCCTCGCAGAAGTTCCTTCCCTTTGGAAATATTCAATTTTTCATGTATTCTTCAGAAATGGGGAGAAAGGTTTTGTAGCTTAAAAAATTATTACCTGAAATGCGGTTCTGATTATTCCTTGAATTCAAATAATGATTTACCTCATTAGACCCTGCACAAATTGAGAACGTATTCAAATGACAGGTGCTAAATATCTTTGCCAGGCAAACAGATACCTTCTTGTGGTCACTGGTACCATGTCAAGACTTCTGCTTACGGCAGAGCCTTAGCAACACGATGCTGCCTGATATGAAATGGAGCCACTGGAGGTTTGCACAGAAGAGACTGTCTGTGGTAACTGGAGAGTTGTTAAATGACAATTATTTCAGGATGCTCATGTGCTGGCTGAATCAGTTTAGGAAGTCCATGTTTCTCGAGGCTGCTTTCTTTTTTTCCTAGGTGTGAGGGAAATATTGGTATTTTTCAAGTAGTTCTGTAGTACATCGCTTTTGCAGACATGTCCTACATTGAGACAAACACAATAAACTTCTGATAAGGGTGGAAAATACACAAAGTGAAGTTACCCTTGGCCAGGGACTTCTGTGCTTTTTTCAGGCACAATGACACATATTTTCCTGTGACTATTGGATGGACTGCGGGCATGGTGTGTAGAGGAATAGCCAAATGATCTCTGTATGAAAAAGCAATAGCCAGATGATGCTGGCTCTCTGTGGCTGAATGGAACCACAAGATCCCTGTGAAGAGTAAAACCTTGCTTGACATGTGACATGGAACCTTCAAACTAAAGGTGAGTTGCCACTGGAGGACTTCACTGCACAGGACCAAGAATAACAACATGCTACATTTTTCCTAAAGAAGTAATTTCTGGCACTATCCTCTTTAAGCTGAAGCTAGTGATTTCACATAATAATATGGATAGGATTGCTAGTTTTCCCTCCCATCTCTTCTTATCCATTGTCACTGACCCTCATCCTCAATAACCTATTTGCCAGTGCTGACTTCAATGTTGTAAAATATTTAGCTTTTTGATGCTAGATCAAATAGAACAAATAAAACACAGCTACTTTACAGCTAGACTATACAAATTCCCGTACAGATAGATGTTATGAAAGTAAACAGATGAATCACTCAACAAAATTAAAAATAATAAGATTGTTGGTCAACAACAAAAAAATCACAATTTAAATACAGGATTTTCAAAATTCTACATTAAGCAGAGTTGGGTATTTTAAGGGAAAAGCTTTTTGTAGCCTTTGCATCGTTTGTACATTTAGTTAGAACCAAAGTGAAAAGCAGATTTTTTTAATGAGTCTGCTCTCTGAGGACAGCAATGTAGCTGAATTGAAATACCCACATTCTTTCTGCTGTTGTTTTTTTTTTTTTTTAATAGGTTGTTATGTTCTAAAACCACAATGAAAAATATCTTCTTCTAAAGTGTGTAATTACACTCTGTCGCTCTCAAATCTCCTCTGGTTTCTGAGCTCATTTAATAATAGCGAACAGATGAGGAAAAGTTACAAATGAAGGTACTATCAATTTGATGCTCAGCACATAAATACCTATAATGATAGTGTGCTTGTCAGCATCCATTGTCTCCAGTTCTGCCCATTTTCTGTTTCTACAGAGAGTTCCATCCTCTTATGCAGACAGTAAGAGACAAACAGGGATTTCAGACTAGGCAAAAAGGGCTCCAAGAATCAGCGAGTCTGTATATTAGTCTCTGTATTCCCCGAGGTTTTAGATTGCCAGATCAAAAAGTTTTACCTTGGAGATTCCCATCTGCACGGACCTAAGTCTGGCAAGGCCAAATCGATTTGCCTACTAACAAGAAATTTGTTGAGTGAACTGGGGCAAAAGGTAAGGGCTTACCTCTGCTTTGTCAAAAGCACAAGCCCATTTTTTGTGTCACATTCCACTTAACCAATTTTGTATCTAAATGGACACACCATGAGAAAATGTTTGTAGAAGTGCAGTGGAAACTTCTGAGAAGATGACTGTGGGGAGATTCATGGACAGCATTATGTTGTATGGGAAGGAGGGAGTGAAAAGATATAAGTCAAAAGGTATAAAACAAGTAATCCTTCATTATCTCCCTTACAGATATTTCGACCTATGACTGTTGCTTTGTTCTTGCCACCTCTCAAAGCCTCCTGGTAGCCACTATGCAATTGTAGCAAGCAGTCAATTGTAAATATTAGAATAGAGGTTTTGTTCTAGTAGGCTGCTCCTCTGATAGCTGCGGGCATGTTTGGCTGGTTGTGTAAGTGCCACTACAAATTAGAAAGTTGTGTGGGCACATGGAGTTCTTCTGTATGCTCAATGCAGGGCTGGGACACACTGTGGTGGAGGAAACCGTGCTGTCTTGCAGGCTATATGTCGGAGTAATGCTTTAGCCAATAGATAGACCTGGAAGGTTTTGTCAGGACAAGGTTTCCCATATCCCGTTTCAGGTGTCTTGCTCTAAGAGGGAGGCCTGATGAGGATCTTGGCCTCTCGTGTCCTGGGAGGGCTGTACAGCTTTGAGTTTATTCTCCTTTTCAGACACGTTAAATTTGCATCCATATCCTACAGTCTGTTCTAAGAGGAACTTTTAAGTTGCGCTCCAGCGTTTGCTGGAAGTGAAGAGACATCACAGACCCAAACTTATTTTGCTCTTACACTTTAGATCCAATGGGTTTTGTGACAGAGTGACCATGGGGCACATATATAGGTGTGCCTGGAGACCCCTCCATATCCTAGGCCTCTCTTGCTGGAAGTACTTCTTGTGCCAAACCTCAGATCTCCCTGCATATGGTAAGGACACAAGGTGGGCTAGGCAGGGCGGAGTTATTGGCTGCAATTCTAGTAGAAACTGTGTAGTTTGTGTGAGTATATGCAAAGTACACTCATCATTTTTCCTGTCGATTCCCTGTTTTCCTGAACCTTTCCCTTCAAATGGAGACAGGCTCTGAATCTTTGCTGATCTGGCCCTGCTATGTTTTTATTGGTAGAGCACCACACTGTGCTCTGCTTTTAATATATTCATTTCTTAACATTTTAAATGGGGAAAAAAATTACCACTGTTCTGTGTAACGTTTAAACATCACTATTTACAGCACAGGCTTCTCCAAATGGGTTGCACTGATGTTGCCCTGAGAAAGCACAGTACAGATGGGACAAGGCTAGGCTGTGACATTTTTTATGAGCTGTGGGAAAATCCCCTCAGGGCAATCATTTGCTTTGCTACACACAGACATTCCAGGGCAGACTCAACAGCAGTCTCTACCTTCCTCTGGAATACATCCTCGTTATTGGGATGTAAAATGGAGGACTTCATCAACGCTATACAGGCAGTCCTCCCATAACAATATGTATCCATTATATTTATCCATTGTTTGTTTCTATAGGGAGATAACCATGTATCTTAGTTCTGAAAGGAAATCCAGATTGTATTGGGATGTTTGCCCTATTGTGTTTTCCAGAATTGAAGGTACTTTTCCCTTACTTTTAGTAGTAGCCCCTTAAAATGTTTGCTATAAAGCCAAGACTCTCGGAAATTAAAAAAAGGGCATACCTGCTTTCTGCTTGAACCTGATCTTTCCATTGAAACCTGCACCTGCTCCCTACCCACCCTTTCTTGAAGTCAGAACTTCAAGCATGGGATTTCTATTGTAGGATTAAAGAAGGGTGTTTCAAAGAATCAGGCTTTGAATAAATCCTTGAATTTTGGTAAGAGTGAATACAAGGGTGAGCCCTGCCCAGCACCAGTCCTCCTTACAGCCCTTGCTTCTCCCCCTTCTCCATGAGAGTTCCTGTGTGTGGGAATGTACGCCTTTGCATGTACATGCATGCACCTCCACAGGAAAGTAAAGCTGTAGATCTTCATTCACTGTATTCTACCAAATTTAATTTCATTTAATTCCGTTTCATGAGGTTCACAAAACTGACATGGATAATAAACTACAAGCTATATTCACGAAAGAGAAGGAGGAATAGCAGCCTTTATTCTATTTCTCTGTCTTTTATATCTTCTCTCATTTCGTATCTTCCTTCATTTTGTTCAGATCAAGTATATTTTATAAAAGCACCCTCTGCTTTTTTTGTGTGTTAGTTTTATAAGAGAATAAGCTCTTTGGACACTTAAGTGAGTTGGAGTGAAGGTTAAAAAATTAACACTGTTTGCCTGATTCGATAAAGACCTTTTTTCATATCTCTTGGTGTTATCACGCATGTCTGATTAGCCTGCTGGGACTAAATCCAAACTCAGGGCCTTGTCGTGCAATCCAAAAGCAGCCCAGGTTGTAAATTCCTGGTCCCAAGGCCCAAAAGCCACAGACTTTAAGTGCTTGCTGCTATGCAAATACTCCTTACTGGTCCTGTTCCCCCCATCCCCTTTTGTTGCAAGTTTTGACCAGGAGGAAAATGCTTGTCACAAGCTCTTATGAGAAGAATTTCTCATTCAGCGTCTGTCCCTGCTGGTTAGCACAGCAGCACCATTGGCTCAGCTCACAGTGTAAAAAAGGCGGTAGAACTACATTATTCTTTGTGCATTGAGCCATTCCTACTGCAAACAGCATAAACCACAGTGCTTCAGTTCAGATGTAATGTATGGGACAGCAGACTCTGAAACTAGATGAAATAAAGGAATGGGTTATGTTTTTTATTGATTGAATAGATGTTCAATCAATATAAACCTGAGGCCAGATTCGTGTTGTAGCTGAGCCCAGTGATTAGTATCACAACTGTGAATGCCACAATCAAATTCTCGCTGATTTCAGACAGTTCTTAAAAATAACTTGCGAAACTACTAGGTGATATTAGCTTCCTATAGATCTTTCACCTTATTAGTTTTTAGGTTTAATTATATTCCTACTTGTTCTATATCTCTCCCAGGCCTGCCTCCCCCATCTCACAAACATGTGTACAAATGATGTACACGGTATATTGAAGACCCAGAGGTGTTTTGCAAGTTGTGAATTTTATTCTCTCTTTTAAGCCATTACCTTCTCACCTGTGAAGGAATGTGATGAGCCAGCTAAGCCAGTTGTCTGCCTGTGTCACATAACTGCAGCAGTTCAAGGTATCTGAAAGCAAGAGAAGGTTTGGTGCTTCAAATCTAGATGTTCTTTTCTCCAAAGAAAAGGTCTTTTCCATTCCCGTCATAGAAATGTGCCTAAAGAAACAGCTAGAGTTAACGGCCTTTATGTGTATGCACACATGGGAGAACAGATGCCAGGTTAAAAAAATAAAAAAACAACTGTGAAAAATTATGGGAAAAGTCATCTGTTTCAGTGACCTTCTAATTCTGCTGTGCTGGTCCTCCAGAGGACATTGCTGTCAGTGGCATTTACATCTCTGAACTGAAGGGGGTGTGTGGCCATGAGATGAGGGCATTAATCTCCTCCTTGAAAGTGTTAGTCGACTCAGTTCCCCCAGTTTCTGTTTGCAAAAGAGGAATATTGGTTTCTCAGAGCATTCGCAAGATCTAGCTTTTGTTTTCTGCAAAATGTAAGTGCATGAGAGACAGCTGTCAGGCTTCATCGTGGTCTTACAATTAACAATTGACCAGCAGCTCTAGGCTGAAAACAAATCAGTTCAGATGAGGGTGGGGAGAGCAGGACAAGACTGCCCTGACTGCATTTCATGACGCAAGCATGTCCCAGGATGGCCAGTGCTCAGACAGCACAAAAGCCTCATCTTTCCCTTGGTAAAACTTCCAAGCCTCAACTTCCCTTGGTTGTCAGGTCCTAGCCAAGACAATGTACAAGTAGATTTTCCATCTTCCAGAAAGGAAAAGCAAAAGGTAGAATTATCTTTTATATGCAGTTTCAGCAGCGAATTAAATCTGTTTCTACTGATGCATTTGATTTTTCTTATAATTACCCTACAGTTCTTATGTTATGTAACCCTGTCTCCTGTGCCACAACAAATTCCTAAAATTCTCTTTTAGATAATTCTTTCAGAAATCTTGTTTTCCCATATAAAGAAACCAATATACAAATCTTTTGAGGTGGAAAGTCCAAACTCACTGTACAAGTCCAGGTAAGGTTTGCTTTGTAACACTGACCAGATTTTCCCAACTGAAGCTTGTATGTGCCCAGTATATCTAAAAAGAACAGTTCTTGCTATTTAGAGTTAATACACTGACATCCCATTTTACTCTGGAAAGAAATAAATTGTTTAAGTTTTATTTGAAAAACTCTTCAAATATGATTTATCAACTAGTAAAGCATTCAGCTATCATTTGAGATTATAAGGTTTGTGCAAGTTTGCGTATTAATAAATAATCATACATCTGCCATGCAGGTCTTGTTTCTGGGAGTTGGAGTGGAAGAGCATATATTGTAACCTCTGCAGTTTTGCTTTTGCCTGAGGCAAGATCTTGGCTCCATGGAAAGCAGTGGCAAATCTTGCATGAGTGTAGTGACACAGGATTTCATCTCAGATTTTCAGTATTATAGTGGGCACTGTGCACCACTAACCAAAGTCTGTCTCAGCCTCCATAGTATTTACAGTTGTTATCTATTGGGATGAAGTTCCAGTGCTTACATTACCAAAGAAAATCCCTTAGGTAGATTTATTAACGTTGAGGCTAAAGATCAATTGTGCGGTGCCTTTCGACCCAAGCATGACATGCATATGCACATGTAGTCCACATCTCACCTGGTCTAAGCACTCTAGGAGTGCAAAAGTACACATTGCTTCCAGAATACCAAAATTTGTTTTTCAATTTTACTCTTCAGTTTCTTTCCAAAGTTTAGTGCTAGATCAATAATTGTCAGGGCCCTGAGTGCCAGAAGTGTTTACGGACCATGATCAGCTTCATCTGGGCCTTCCCCTTTCATGCCCTGCCCACAGAGACACAGAACCATAGCATAGGCCAGGGGCTCTATTTAAGCTTGGCCCTTGCTAGTTCAGGCTGCGTCTTGAGAATATTTCATTTTGGGAATCAGGAAACAAACGCTTCACCCAGGAAAAGAAGCACTTAAGGTCAGATTAAAAAATTTTTGTGGTGGTTAAAGAAATAGAATAATACTTATGCAGACAGTTAGCCTAATGTATTACAAATGAGATATATACTGAAATCAAAGAGCAAATACTTTTGTGTGGCTTTTTGGCTTTGTTTGTTTGGTGGGTTTTTTTCCTCTCTGTTTGTTTGTAGCTGTTGGCCTCACTTTTAAATAATTTGGATTTTAATTTGGTTACATTTTAACTGAAAAAAATCACATCAGAATGAAAAGTGATATCTAGAATATATTGTGAAGAAACAGTATTTTCTAGGATGGTGTTTGTCTCCAAATACCTCATCGGGCTGGAGGAATATGGGGAAAAGGCCAGTAGTGCAGAGATCTCTCTACCTCCCCCATTGTTCCTGCCTACAGTAGGAGCTGTATGGGAACTTGATGGCTCCTGACCAGCACACTGCAGGTTACTGTCTTCTCTTTTCAAGATTTTTTTAACTGAAGTTTAGACTCAGCCCACTTCTTTACAAGGTCAAGAATACTTTCCAAATAACGGTTTCTCTATGTGTGTTTTAGCTTCTGTTAGTCTTCCTATTGCTTCATGCTGTTGCTTGTAAAAACAATACTTTGCAGCACCCTCATCTGCTGACTCCCTAATTATTTTTAAATAATCTTCTTGTCTGACCATTCTGGACCTTTTTCACTAGCAGCCAAGTATTTGTTAAAGACCCACTGAGAATGGAAAGAAGGTGAGAGTAGAAATACTTTCTTAAAGTAAGTATATTTCCATTTTTCCCATGAAACTGTTTTAGCGGATGTTGTTCTTAAGATATACAACTGACATAAACCCAAAGCAGCTACAAGAAATAAATTTCTCACAAAGAATGCCAGCCTACAGAAACATTACAATGAGCTAGTGCATGTTTTTTTAATCATAAATACCCCAAACAGCATGCAATTGCCTTATTTTTGTACAATGCTTATAACAAATGCACTGTCAGGAAAAAAAAAATCCAAATTCCTAAAAATAATTCTGAATAATTAATTATAGCCACCTGTTTAAATGGAATGTCTCCTCAAACACCTAAGGCAGCAGGATTCTGAAGAGAATAATTCAGCAAAAACAATAGTATCCATCTAAAGTCGAGGTGAACACATGCTGGAAACTTGCAAATCCTGAGGAGTTTATCCAAGATTTGCAGCTTGGCCAGGGGCACAAAAAAGAAAACTGATGATGTCTTCAAGGCAGGTACCATGGCGAGGCAGTGCTGTCCGAATGGTGGCTGAGTGGCTTCACTTATTACACTACTGAATAGTCCAGGGGAATAAAACTCTGCATGTCTGTCAAAGAGCCACTCCTTTGAAGTCTTGGATCCCAGGCTAGCATCCTATATTCTTACAGGCTTTCTGAGTTCATTCACAGCTGAACACTGTTCACCTTGTGGTAGAGACAGGTAAACAAGTGCGAGTTTCTTCATTGTGTGGAAGACGCCCTTTTCCACTACCCCCTTCCGCCCAATACTTTGTATCTAGTCAGGGTTACCTGATTTTTCTTTTTTTCTAATTTTCTTTCACAGTGATAATCTTTGGTGTTTTTGTAGTTTATGAGCTGATGGAAGGAAAGATGGACGCAGCAGTAAATATGCCTGCAAAGTTTGCTTAAAACCTCTTCTCTTTGATATTGGCTACTGCTATTCCCTGTGTAGAAGGGGATTCTTATGGTGACACCTACAGCTCATTAACTCCTTAGACTTAGTAACAGCAAAAGTAGTTTTGTGTTAGACAGATGACTCATTGAGTTAAGGAGGCCTGATGGAGTATCCCAAAATACAACAGAAGGTGGAAAGATCGGGCAAAATGTTTTTTATAGTGTTACTTCATCAACAAGTTTTTTTTCGTTTGTATCAGGCTGCAAAAATCCCAGATTTTGGAAACAGAATAGATGAGAAGGGAATCATCTGAATGCTTATTCAAAGTTGGAATGTTCTCTAGAGCGGCAATTGTCAGTGTATGAAAGGAAATATGACTTTATTTATTAAATATTACTTTATTAAATATTTATTGTCAATAAATCTTCAGTAAATTGGTCCTTAAAATCATTGAAAGGCAAAGTTTAGCTTAGTTACTTGTGTAACAGTGCAGAATCTACTCCTAATGCAACTGTAGGAATAGGACTTTTGGCATTGATACAGCTAAGATTCAGCCCTGTTTTTGAAGCTTCTTTCCCGTGTTGACTTGATCACTGATTCAAGCCAGGTGATGTGCCAAATGAAGTTTTAAAATATTTGAAATGTGCAAAAGAAGAGATAATAAGCACATACTATTTTTCCTAGGTAATTTCTTTATGTTGTACATTTTATTAATCTCTTTTTATAATAATCCAAATACTTGTGTCCCAAATAACAGTTCAAAATTATCCTAAATACAAAAAGTTTACAGATCATTCAAAATGTTCTGAGTCTGGATTCTGCCTTGCATTTTGGAAATGTTCTCCCAGATTGGGAAGCAGACTGGTCTGGAAGAATGCACAGAGCAGGGAATCAGGAATGACTGGGGAACCTTCCAGTGACCTGCTGCACAGCCTTGGGCAATCACTCGGCTCCTTGCCTCTTTTCTTTCTCGCACTAAATGACCCTCAGTGCATGCGAGGGCAAGAAGCTGGGAAGCAGCATGGCAGGATTCTTGGTGTCTTTCTCAAGTCTGCCTTTATGCAGAACAGAAACGTGACCGTTCTGCAGGCACTTTGCTCTCCCTTACACAGGGAAAGGATAAGAGCTGCCTTAGCAAGTTCGGTGTCAAGACTTTACAATTTCCAGAGAACAGATTCTTACAGATTTCTCTGATTGCTAAGTGGGTCAGGTTTGTTTCCTTTTACAGACATAAAAAATAAGAGGTGACTTGAGAGGTTCTCAGTTGTGCTTTTGTGTCTTAGGAGGATGTGTCTGGCAGACTATTGGTCTTGTTCTCCCGGATCAATAATATACTTCTAAAACGCCACTCAAGAAATCGCTCTGTAGAAAGAGAAATAGAGCAAAACTATGTCTGTAGCCCAAGCCTCTGAGTAGCCAGGTTGTGCACTAACCTTTAGACCATATCTTTTAAATAGGAACTAATGAGGCTTGAGCTCCACCAGACTTTAATAAGTAAGTGTTTACGTGAAAGTTGTCAAATATCGCTACTGCATCTCTGAGGATAAGTTCTGTTATTCATTTTGTAGCTTCATCCCTACTAAGCTGTAACCCATATCTGGGAAGTCTTTCCCAGACCACTCTGGCTCTTATTGTGGGGGGCATGCACAACCCTTCATAGGACTTGCTGACTCTGGGTCATTCTTGATATCTTTAAGGCCAGATTTCATTTGATGTGGGCTTGCTATCTTCAGTGACTTGTGCTAGAGAGGGGAAGAATAGGTCCAAACTTGGATGTGTGGAATACATTTCATCTGCTTTTATAACATTGGAAGGAAAAATGTGTCATTTGTGTTCGTAATTCTTAGCATGTCTTGCTTTACTGAGAATCTCTGTGCTTTTAAGTATCTGAGATACCTAGCACCTCCTATCTCCAACCCCCTCCTCATCTATCAAATTCTGGAATCCTTCTAATGAACCGTAAAACAGAATGAAGAATGAATTGGATGTGGTGAAGACCGACAGCAAAGTTTCTGCAGCCTTCACAATCAGGCCTCAAAAATGCACACTAGTCTGTCTGTTCTGGTATGACAAGAGAAATAATAGACCAAAAGTCTCTGAGATAATTTTAGAATGGATCAGTTTATGAAAAAGGTCTGATTATGTAAGTGGTTGCCAGTGATGATCTGAATGGCAAGAGCATTGACAGAGGAGTGAAGACCAATGAAGCCTTTGTCTTGTCCATGTTTGATGAAAAATAGATGTTTTGGGGTTTTATCTATTTTCACAAAACTGCTGAAGTAGGTATGTAGTATGTTTTCACTAAACATACATAACTGCTGTACCTGAGAAAGGACAGATGTTGCAATGACGTGAAGAATTATATATTGATAGCACAACAAAGAGCAAAATTCTGATTTCATCTGCTTTGGTACAGCCATACAGAAGCACATCACAGCAACACTGAGTGGCCATTTGTGTTCATCTTCAGCCAGTTTATATGCATGGCACTGTACTGTGCATTTTTACACACTGTGCAGGAGCCTGGAGTTCAAAAACCAGCACTGATGTTTGCCCTATGCTGCTCCACCTTTTTTACACAGGACTGGCAGAAACACTGTCTGTGCTGGTGTGTCAGAATGGTTCTGCCACTGAGGTTCTGTAACTTGCCCATGACAGCCTCCATTGACACTGTTTTACTGTCTTGCCTGACAAAACAAGACAGCCTCAGGTGAGCTGCCTATTAACATTGAAGTCTGGCCTCAGACAACTCTAGAGATATGCCCAAGAGCTGTTTCAGATAGCGCTTGTTGGCTTACTCCGAACTCATGCCAAGAATAATTTTCAATGTCAGGTGGCACAAACCATTATGTTCTGGGGCCTAGGAACATTTCTAAAAATGTAAGGTATTTCCCGTATGGATGGATCCCAAGCTGGTACAGAATTTGTCTTGATAAAGATGTTTTAAAAATATTTAAAGAGTGTTAAAAAAATGTCAAACATGTCAACAAATTTAGTTTTTATTGCAGTGGAGATGGACAAGTGTTGCCAGAAAATCGAAATATGATGGTATCGAGACTATGCAGCAAGTAAAAACACTAAGAGCTTTTCTGTCACTCTGGAACTCAAATGGGTATTGAAGCTTTCACCACTTGAGCTGATAGTAGGAATAACTAGATGTGCTGCTTCATCATGGCTGTGCAGTGCCTTTGTGGGAGGGGCTTTGTGCTCTTTTCCTAAATTACAGGGAAAAGAGAATGGAGAAGGAAGGATGTGTAATTTGGAAAGGACTTGCAGTGCAAATTACTTTTTTCCCTTAAAATTACAAAATACTCAAAATCTCCACTTCCTGTTGAGATTTGAAACGGAAACTGGGTTTTGTTATCCTAAAACTTTGTTAAACCAGGAAAGCATTTTCTGCCCAACTCTAAGAAAAGTATTGCAACAAACCTTCAAACAGAACATAACCAACAGACCAAAAGTGATTCTGCAGCCCACCAGAAGTCCTAGAGAAACCTTGGTGGTACAGAAAAGGTTGACTTCAATTTGCAAGAAAAGAAAGTCTGCATGACTTTAGAAGTGATGAAAGATAGCTGAGTAGAGGCTCAGGAGCTGTGACTGCAGCAAGGGAAGTGGGTGGACAGATCCCTGTATACAATAGTGCTATGAGATGTGAAATTGCTAAAATAGCCCCTGCCTAATGTAATCACCTTTCAAAGAATATTTGAGAGGCATTTTGTCAGTGAAATATAAACAAAGGCTATGTTTGAAATTCAAAACTTGTCCAAAGTAATTTTTCTTTCAAAGGCTGTTTCCCCTGCTTGTGCTTGTTCTAGTGTTTTGAAAAGGCGTCTTTTTAGAGGACAAGCTATTTTTAATTGTTTATAAAAAAACCAACAACCAAACGAAAACCTTTTACAAAGCAGTAAGGAAAACCAAATGCATCTTTGAACAACTTTACTTTTCTAGGAGAAATAGCAAGCATAATAGAAACTGCATAAAAGCAGCCATTACCCAAGAACTTTTAAACACTTTTTCTAGATCAGAGATCTCATGAGAATATAAAGAGAACAGCAGGCATGGTACTAATAATTTTTTTGCCATTTACAAATAGGCTGTATCAGGACAATAACTTCAGACCTTAGAATGATTTCTCATTCTAAGATGTTCCAGCTTGCATTACAAGCTAGTAGCATGATCCCTTAACTGTGCCTGTGTAAGACTCCTGTTGGCTTCAAAGGCAGTGCTGTGTTCAGGCTGACACAGGATCATGACCTTGACCCAAAGACGAATTATTTACTGTGGTCACTTCAACTTGTGCTGAACAGGGACTACTGAAAGAAAAGTGAGCAAACTGCCTAATATTGTCTGTATTAGCTGTTGCTTAAGGCAGGAAAGTAAAAACCATAAACCACAAAAAACCTCACCTCTTTCTGCAACTAAAATTTTGTTGGGTATTGAATTATGGAGGACATAAGTCAGCAGTTGAGCTAGGATTCTGGATACAGTTAAATCTAGGGTATCTCAAGTATCCCCTAATATCTCTTACAATCACTAATAATCACCTTTGGCATCTTGAACACTGAAGTTTATGAACACTAGGAATAGTGACACATGGTTTCTCATGGCTTGTGTCTGGTGTCGGACTACGAGTCACGACAAGTTTTTTGCTGCAGGTGGCCCATTTATATCTGCTTTCCTTCTCGGTTGATTCTTGTCTAATGAGATAGTTCATCTTGCAACTTCTCTTATGTCAGCTCACACCGGGGGACAAATGACAGGATTGCCCTCCTCTACCCTTCTCCTTATTGTTCATTGCTGGCAGGAACTTACGGATGCCTTTCACCTCTGTATTTCAGGTCTTTCTTGTAAATTTTAAACAATTGCTTGTTTTAACCATAATCTACAAGTTTTTAGAGGGAGTTGTGAATGTATCGTGACTGGGTATGATCTGATTTACAGGAGACTGCGGGGACAGAAAAAGTCACTGGCACTATTTGCAGGCATTGGTGGAAATTATCTCAGAAGGAAATGTGTAAATTTGTGGGCGCTAGCAGAGTTTTTCTTTGTTGCAATGGGAATCACCAAAAGCTTTCTATTGTATATTCTACCCTTTTTGTGCTTGGAGTGTAAAAAAATGTAGGAGTCTTATTCCCCCTGAGAGGGCATAAACCACACATCTCCTCAGACCCTTTATCATCTTCCTAGGAAATCCTTGATTATACAGAACTGCCGGGCAGGGATTGAATTGTGAGCTACCAGGGGCTCCCACTGCCATCTCCAAGAGAAAAGTCACCCCACTGCCACTTGATGGCTTTATCCTGCTATACATGCCCACTCAGATGGCCAGCTGCAGCCTAGGCTAAATCTTTAAGAACTTGTGGAAATGAGTTGTGCATTATCCATCAGTCACGAATATATGAAAGAGAAATCCAGCCTGGCAGTTGCACAGTTACTTTACATGCCTGGTTTCCCATGAAGCCTACCTCCTATTTTGATTCTTTGTTAGCTGTTGTTTCTAATTTTTGTGAAGGCTTCAGGAAGCTTGTTTTAGCTGCAGTGAGTGAATTGTCTTGGTAGAAATGAGGGAAGTGCTAAGAGGAAGGGTCTGCTACATTGTGCAGACGTTGTACATTGATTTTATCGAAAATATATTAATATAAATAGGCTTCAGACTTCCTCTCCTCTCTCTCTTTCTAAGCTGAAAGCCACCCAATGCCGCAGTGATGCCAAAGGCTGTTGGGCGGCAGAGGGGAGGTGGCGGGGCTCAGGGTGCAGCCCGCGGGATCGGGCTGGCCCGGCTCAGCGCTGCACTCCCCTGTTTGCTTTGTGGGAGTGGACAGGCGCTGGGAGTTCGTTGGGATTTTACTGTCGAAGCTTTCGAAAGTGGTGTAAATGTGTGTGCACAAGCTGTCGGGCAGGCCTATAAAAGCAGGACCATACAATAAAGGTGAAAATTGAGAAAGTGATTTATTTGGTTCTCGTCCTCGCCAGCACCTCCTGTCCCGCCCGCCCGGCCGGCGCTCGGCTTCTCACGGCGGTAGCGCGGCTGAGCGCTGGGGGAAGCGGGGGACGGGAGCCTCTGTGCCGCTGCGGGCTCGGCCGGGGCACCCGAGCCCCGCGGGGCCGGCTCGCAGCAANCCCGCCGTTGGTCTGGTTTGGTTCGTACCCTTCAAAGATGTCCGCAAATATTTGTTTGTCTGTGGTCGCCGGGAGGTGCTCCCAGGGCCCTCGGTTCCCAGCCTTCGGCGGGTCTCGGGAAGGCTGCAAGCCGGAGGGCTCCCGTTCCTCCGGCGCGGAGCCCCGCAGCGCACCCGGGACTGTGAGGGTGGAGGGCTGGACCGCCCCGGTGCCATGGCTGCTGACAGCTCTCTGACACAGGCACGGGCCAGGGCCCGGCTACCTCTGGCGTGGGCAGGGAGAGGACAAATAGGCGCGAGAAAGGGTGGGCCCGGGCAGGTTGTGTAGCAGAGGCATCAATGCCTCCATCTTTCCTGAAGATAGACTGGCAGTGCGATGCCCCTGCACCCCTCACCCCGTTCTTCAGCTGATATAGCTGCGTATCCTGCAGATCGGAGGAAAACACCCGGCGGTGAAAACCTGGGAAAACCGCTTGCACTTGTTGGTATGCAGATGCTGACATAGCCTGCCAGAGGCACGCTGAGGAGGCCCAGGGCATTGGACGGAGTTAGCAGTGCTGCTCGCACCCTCCCATCCAGTTACGCGGATCGGCCTTTGCTGGGAGAGTCGACACGCCATGATAGTGGCGGCAACGCTTGGGGAGGCCGGGAAGAGTCCACACGAGGGAAAGAGAGTACACGGGGAGAGTGGGAAGGCCCCGTGCCCTGGGCACTTGACAGGGTCGGGCCACCAGCCTGATGGTGCTCGGTAGTCGTGATCTGCGGAGTGCCAGGGAGAAGCTGCCTCGGTGCCCGGGTTCAGCCCTCCGGCCTGAAGGACACTGGTGCGGGGGGTTACCTATGGCCAGGGGCTGGGGACGGACCCTCTCCCGTGGCCCTGCGTTGTGGCAGCGTGCGAGGGGAAGGGTGCAGGAGGCACGGCTGGCCTTCGTAACGTCCGAGGGAAACGACGGAGGGGACAGGCGGCGCTCAGCGGGCCAGGAAGGGTTCTTTAACTGTCCGCGCCCTGGCCCACAGCCTTGGGCCACGCCCGACCCTCTCCTCCTGCCTGAGAGGCGACGCCAAGTGCGAGCGGGATGGAGGGTCACCGCCGGCACCGAAAGGATGGGAGTCGCCTCCAGCCCTGTGCATCGCCGTCCTGGCCTCTGGCTGCGCCACGTTGCGCAGCACCTGCCGCCCTGCCCGGGTCCGGCTCCCCCGGACAGTCGTGTCGCGCCGGTGCCGCCGAGAGTCGCCGAGGCCGAAAGTATCGAAGTCCGGATGCTGCTAACACTTCTCTCCTGGGGTGGCAGGAGCAGGTCCGTCCTTTCCCCATACCTTAGGAGTCGAAGCCCAGCTCCACCTGCGTGGAGGCTTCTCCGTCAGTCCGTTGCCTGACGAAGCTCAGTGTCCCCTCCTTTCTTATTCCGGCAAGCCGGCAGGGCTGTGGGCTCCCGCCAGTAGGAGCAGCAGTAACTGCCCAGGAAGGGATCGCTGCCCCTCTCGTCAGGCTGTCGAGGACTCCGCTCGGCTTGGGACTGGCCTGAGTGGGTGCCTGGAGCTCTGGGAGTGGATCAAGTAGGGCTGGAGCCGCCGGGGCCCGGGGTGCAGTCAGCTCGCCCCTCCGAGGCGTGCGCTTCGCTCGCGTCTGGGCGCCCACTCGCGGTCCCTCAATCGGATCGAGTCAGTTCTGAGAAATGCCTCGGGGCTGACCGTCAGGGTGCCCGGGCTCTCTTGAAAGCGACTTAGGAAAAGCATAGGGCTAAGAAATTCGAGAAAGTTGGGCAAATTCGTCCCTTTTGTGTGAGGGGAGACTAAAAAGCCGCACGCCATTACCCCCTCCTGAGTGAGAGCATGCACGGGAGCCGCTGCAACTCCGCCTTGTCCCGGCTGCAGAGGGAGATGCTGCAGCCCGAGAAATCCTGTCGTATCTCATTCAAAATAGGTTGATACAAAGTCAAGACGCTGACAAACAGGCTTTCCCCGGTAAACGCGTGCAAAGACGCCCCAGAAACTGAGAGGCTATCATTGTTCACGTCTGTTTTAGCGAGGCGAGATGTGCAGAGCTGTTCTCAGGGACAGAACAAATACCTGCTAAGAACCAAAGGCACCATAAGTTGTTGCACAAATGAATTGATCCAGTAATCGCTAGGGCTATAACACCCTTATTAATGTTAAAGCATGTGACACAATCTTCAAAATGTGGTAGCTCCAAGTTACCACCTCTTTATTACTTATACAAGCTAACAGATGAAGTGACTTTTACCTTCTTTACTTGAAGGAGGCACAAAGAAGCAGACAGGTAATTCTGCACTGCTAATTATTGTGATGTGATGTGTAGGGAAGGGAGAGGTTGAAGTGAAAAATGGGAAGACCGATTACGAAATCTCGCAGTTTACCTAGTAGTGACCATCTCAGATCTCATTATTTTTTCTTAAACTGCGGATGCCAATATGTTAGAAAATCTGGCACTTTACCTGCCAGCGTGCGAACCCGTTTATTCTGTCCGAAAGGACGATTTGAAAACAGCCATGTCTTTTTTTTTTTTCCCTTTGACTGAATTGAATTCTCGCCTAAATGTTAGCGTTTTAAATCGAGTGTTTAGCTGTTGCGTTTCAGGGTGCGGAGAGAGGGAAGCGGTAGCTCTCTCTCCCGCTCCTGGGTTCTGCGGTACCGAGGAAGAAGATCGCACTCAGTGCCGAGAGCGGATCGCGGATTTTTGCCGTCTGCCGCGGTGAAGTTGCGGCAGTGTTGCAGTTCCGCTTGTGTGAGGCTTGCCAGGCTTAAGGCAAAAAGTGCCCCGTATACAAAACGATCAGAATATTTACAGGTAATTGTGACTGTCAAATACTCCGTTGCATTGACAAAGCGCAGAGATCTTGGAGCGTTTCGTCTTTCGAGGGGTGGGAGGTTGCGGGTGCTTGGGACCCCTGCGAGGGGCAGCGGCGCGGGCCCCGTCGGCCGGGGAACTAGGGGACTTGAGGATCCCAGAGAAATGCTGGCAAGGAGGAAATAAGTGTCACCCCGCAGAGGCGGTGTGGCTGAAGGGCTCTTCCTGGGCAGAAGTGCAGCGGTTCACGGAGCAGAGTAAGTGAGAGCTGCTGTCTCCACTGGAGACAAACTCTCTTGTTAGATGCTGATTTAGTTGGAGCAATTCCGTGACGGGGAGCACGCGAGCACTGCGTCTGCTCTGGTTTTATAATGGGATTTCAAACGGTGGATACCTCTCACCCGTCCCTTTACAAACCTGAAANCAGGGCGGCCGGCGGAGATGCGAGGGCTGGAGGAAGAGGCTTTAGGTGGAATTGCTGTTGCTGCGTGACAGCGGTGCGTGGCGACAGCGGTGCTGTGCCTGGGCACGGTGGCCGCACAGCCACCGAGGCCACGGCGGCTCCGCCGGCGGCGGCTGAGGCCGCAGTGCGGGGCTGGGAGGTGGCAGCCCCCGCCGGCGGCCGAGTACTTGCTGCTGGCCCCCTCCGCGCCCTGCTTGCTTCTCAGGAACGGGACGGGAGACAGCGTCGTGAGAGGCTGTGGAAGCAGAGGGGGATCAGCTCCTCCGAGCCCAGCGGCCGGAAGGCAGGCAGGCTCAGGGCAGTGTCCCCAGTTCCCAGGTGTCCCGGTATCTGCCTCATAGGCTCCTGCCTCCTTCCGCCGCACCGAGAAGCCACGTCCAGGTTGAAGGACGCCGCCTCGGCAAGGCTAGCGGGGCTGCCTCGGGCGGCGAGCCACCTTTTGGCCACCCTTTAAGGCGCTGGGAGCGGGCAGACAGCCCCGAACCCCGAAGGCGCCCTTTCACGGGCCAAGTACGAACTCGAGCCCCGAAACTCTTCTTAAGTGTTGGTGGCAAAGTTTTGAGGTCACAGGAAAAGACGATAGGATTGCTTGCAGCAGGAAAAGAGACAGGACTTGGCCCTTTCCTGCCCCTGGGCCCCATGTGTGACCTCTCTGCAGAGAGCGCCTTGCTGAGCCCCGTAGGTAGCAGTACAGGGCTTGCGAAAGCCTAAAAAGACTGAGCGTTACCCTGTCAGCCTCTCGCAGCTTTCCTTCTGCGGTGATTCCGCCAGGGATAAGCCGGGTTCGTGGCGCGGCCGGGAGGATCTGTGCTACCTTCTGCTTGCTGGAGCCAGGCTGCGGGATGTTTACGGCTCGTGTGTATTAGGATGCGTTTCCTCGATCTGTTCAGCGGCGCTTTCAGCCTTTACAGTTCAATAAACCCCTGTTGTTTATCTTCATTCGAAATCCCCTTCACTGTCTGCCCTTTTTTTTCTGAGTAGATCCGCAGCCTTTAATTACTTGCACAGAAAACTCTAAGCCTTCAGCCGGGCACCCTAGCTGCCGGCTGGGCTCAGTTTTGTCACGGGTTGCCCTGCCTTTGGCTTCAGCCTAGCGGCGAGGAGCGAGGGCGGGAGTTGGGGGCCAGCACCGGGCCCCCGCGCAGTCTTGCCACGGCTCTGCTCTCCGAGCTCCATTTCGCGTGGCAGGAGCCGGCGGGAGCTGCTGCCTTGTGCCGCAGAGCAGAGGGTTCTCCCTACGCATTTACCGAAGTTTTAATTAACACGGGCGTACGAAGATAAGAGTGTTGAGAGGCAAAGCTTGGATTTAGTAGGAAAATGGTACCCTGCTCAGTCCGAAGGACAGTCGCTAATGAGCACCGCCGTCCTGCGGAATGAGCGCGGCGGGGCTGGGGCTGAGCGCTGCTCGTTGAGAAGCTCAAGGGGAGGGGGCTCGGAATCGGCTCTGTCCTCCCAGTTCTTTTGAGGTCTTTACTCGCATCTGGTCTCCGCCGGCCGCAGGAAGTCGGAGAGCGCTTGAGCGCTTGTGATGCGATGGTGTCCAACGCCGGCGGGTGATACTTTCCTTCTAGGTCGGAGCCTGGCGGGGCAGAAAGGATGCTATCTTGCTAATTTACGTAAATCGTTGTAAACGATTACGATTTAAAACGATTCGTGCCTCAGGGTACGAGTCCTCAGCCCTACACGCTCGGCACGTCCTGCAGAGCTCTGCCGTCACGCGTTCTCACCCTGGGCGAGAGCGCGGTTGCAAGGGAAGAGCGGGCTTCCCCGGCACCCCGCGCCCCGTGAGCACATTAGGGGTGTAAAGGCAGGCCCTGGGCTGGCTCCCGGGCCGAGGGTGGCGGCTCTCTGCTTCAGCCCCTTCTCGCATTCGTTCACGCCGCAGCTCGGGCAGTGCGCCGCAGGAGGGACGCTCGTTTCCCGTCGTGGCGCCGCTCGGCGCGGCCACCTCGGGGTGAAGCGGGGGACATCGCCCGGCCCGGGGCAAACGGCACTGGAGTGGCCTTAGGCTGCGGCGAAGGAGCAGCCGCAGTTGGTGCTCCGGTGGAGGGGCTTCTCTCTCGGATCTAGGGAACTTTCCTTAATTGCAACGAAGGTGGCAAAACTCTTCCTTCATTTCCAGCTAAAAGCTGCTAATTCGAAGGAAAAGAGCCACAGGGCACAGTCTGTGCTCTCTGCTCCTGACAGTTTACAAATCTAAACGGAACTATTTTAAAGAAGCCGTGCAATACTGAAGAGTCTCGGAAGTCTGTTAAGGTGAGATGGGTCGATGAGCTTGATATCTCACGGAGGAAATCCCTTATGGTTAGCATTGCAGCGTGTGATTGCGGGAAAGCTCAATCCCGCGGCCAGCGGGAAAGCCAAGTGTGAGGAACACGGGGAAGCTGCAGATGTTAAAGGGGAGCCGGAGGGCTGGAGAGAGTCTAGCAGGACTCCGGCAGCGGCCAGCTCAACCCCACACCAGGCATCCAGCCGGCCCGGCCTGCCGGTGAGATCCGCTCCCTGCGCCCGCCTCAGCCGGGGCTGCGCTGCCTTCTGGGCACCGAAATACGGTGTAATAACGTATTAACGTGCTATAACGCTCCGGCCGAGTCGTTCCCTTCCCTGTATACGTCTGGCTGTAGAGATTGTTTCTCTATTGTCCGCAGCTCCTTCTCCATATAACCAGCGTTAACAGCAAAAGGCTCATTAATAAAACTACTGAGGGAAAGCATGGAAGCGCGGGTAGGTCTGCAGAGATACTGCTGTCTCGAAACCCTTTGGTCGGAGCGCGGACGCCTTAACGACGCTTTGGGTTTGGTTTTTTAAAAATTATTTTTCTTATTCCATTGGGATAGCACGAACGAGCCGCGCAGATCCCGAAGGGGCTGGAGGCGGCCGGCGGTGCTCAGGGGATGCAGAGCCGGCTCCCGCGGGGCCGAGGCGTTATGCCGCGGAGCCGGGGAACTCGCCAGGCGGCCCGGCGGCCTCCTCAGCAGCCGCCGAGCTCCCCCTCCGGTCAGCCGCCTTGTTAGGCTTGAGCTGCTGGGGGAAAGCAGCGGCTTGTGGCTGGGAAAGGACGATGACCGGCGCCGTGCTCCCGCCGGCACTGTCGGCTGGAGCCAGAGCTCTCCCCTCGAAGTGCTGCGGGCAGAGCCGGGCTCCTCCTGCCATCAGGCTCAAGGACATTTTCGTTTCATTTCGGGTCCCCCTCCTGAACCTGGCGCCGTAAGAGGGATCGCGGTAGTGCGGAGGGACAGGAACCCCTTCTACGGCGGCAGGGTTAGATGGCTCGTCCCCGACAGCGAGCGCTCGATGGCGGGGCCGCCCCGCAGAAGCAGCCTGGCTCCTCGGCTGCCCAGCGCCTTTCCCGGTCCGCGAGGGAAGCG
>VZTF01002845.1:0-128133 GCA_013397755.1 Cnemophilus loriae | reverse complement strand
CGCTTCCCCGCGCCGCCAGGCACTCGCCGCCGCCGCGGAGCCCGGGAGAACGGTGCTCCCTCCTCTTCTCCTCCCCCTGTCTCCCCTGGTATTGATTTTCTCCGCTGAAGGTGTGAGAAGTCGGCTCCCTCTCCCTTCTCCTCCGCGCCGCAGCCGACGGCCCCGCGGCTCCCCGCCCCCTCGTCCCGACCTCCCCGCTCCGCTCGCCACCCGGGACCCTTCGGGACGGGGCTCTGCCCTTGCCACCCCGCGGGCAGCCGCCCCGGCCCCGCCGCCCCAGCACCCCCGGAGGAGGGCGAGGAGGGGGCTGGGGGTGGGGGGAAGAAGTAGAAGCGAAGAACGCGGCGTGAGAGAAGGAAACAGGAAAACTTTCCACCCTGGATTCTCTACTTCTGATCCATGGACAGAGCCCAACTCAGCCAACTTACAGACAGGCTATAAGCAGTAAGTACAGCGGCAGCTCGCGGGAGCCGCTCGCTAGAGGCTTCCTCGCCAGCAGCCGGCTACTCCGTGGCTGCACAGCTGGCCGGCGCGGGGGGGCCGTGCCAGCGGGGACGTCTGGACTGGCAGCCTCTTCCCTGCGGCCCCCGGGGGCGGGCCGGGACTGTGACCGGACCCGGGGCGCAGCACCTGGCTGCGGCGGGCGGGTGGGCTGCTTGCCTGCCGAGCGCGATGGGAACCGGGGCACAGCGCTGCCTGCCCCCGCCCGCGGCAGGTTGGCGCCGGGCGGGTGAGGCGAACCGCTCGCTTCCAGCGGGGCCGGCTCCGGCGGCGGGAGCGGGGTGGCATCGCACCCGGCCGCACGGAGCTGAACCGCCCTGCAGATGCGCAGCGGGGGCCCGGCCGGGTGAGCGGGGCCCGGTACTGGCCGGCGGCCACTGAAGCGCCCCTTGTTTCTCTCGCCCTAGGTCCGTGCTCCTTCTACTGCGACCTGCCAGCGGGAGCAGCGTCTCCGAGCATGGAGCGGAGGAGCGAGAGCCCCTGCCTGCGGGACAGCCCCGACAGAGGCAGCGGCAGCCCCGATGTCAAAGGGCCTCCCCCCGGGAAGGTGGCCAGGCTGGAGCAGAACGGCAGCCCCATGGGCACCCGCGGGAGGCCCAACGGCGCCGTCACCAAGCCCGTGGGAGGTAACCGTGGGACCGTGCTCGCGGCGGCTCCGCCGCCCGGGGCGCGCAGAGCGGCGGGCCCGGGGAAGCGTGTGGCGGGCGGGTCGGCACCGTGCGCGGAGGGGCCGGCAGGTCCGTGTGACAGCTGTAGGACTGCTGCACGCTTTTGGCTGCTCGGCACCGCTGCAGTGATGGGGATCTGCGGGAAGACTTGGACCGGGCGTGCGGCGCTCAGCCCTCCGGCGTTAGAAGGCCGCCTGCCGAAAGAGGCCACTCCGGGCCGAGCTCTGGCCGGACGGCTCTCAAAGGGCCAGGCCTGATCCTGCCGGAGGGTAACGGGCTGAGAGCGTGTCCTGCACTCGGCGCTTTCTTTGTGGGGATTGCCCTGGGGCAGCCAGCGGGCATCCCCCTGCCCGCCGGCGGTCCTACAGGGCACGGCAGCGGCCGGGCGGTGGGCCTGGGCAGCGCCGGCAGGAAAGGGCATCGCCTCCGGGCTGCGTGCGGGCTGTCGGGCTGCCTTCACGGATGCGGGTGACACCAGTTAGGTGTGTTACACCCACCGTCACAGCTTTAAGAATGGGGTCACCAGGGTGGGAAAAGCGGCAGCGTTTATGGTTGCGTTTTGGGATTTTATTTTTCTTTCGGTAAGTAGCATTTTGTAGCAGTTGTTGTAAAAGAGGACAGGGCAAAGCATGTGCAAGGTTCAGCTCTTTCAGCAAATATATTGAGCATTAGTTTTGCAGCTTTCCTGCGTTTCTCTAGAATACCTAATCTTTCTTACTTCGCTATCAAGTTGCTGGTCAGTTTTCTGTTAAGAGCATGTTAAGCGTGTGGTTGCTTTTTTCCCTCCTTTTATTCCAAGCAGATAAACTTTCCAGTCACTTCTCTTAAATGCCTTCTTTTTTCCTCTTAACTCTGATGCTGTCATGTTTAAGACAGTGCAGCTTCGTGTTAGGAAAAATATATTTAAAAATCTTGAAATTAGCCAGATGTTATTTCGAGCAGAATACTGCATGAAAGGCCACCAATAACTTTAAATTAAAAAAAAAATCTCTGTATTTGAGTTTTAAAATGAGCGGAGCAGTAACACATAATTGTAGTTGTTTACACACAAGGAGTTTGTGTAAATGGCATTTCGAGAGATACATTCAAATTGTCGTCACATGACTCTCTATTACGTGAGGTTTATTTAGCGATTTTGCCATTAGATGCTTGTTTTAGACCTCTTTGGCTCAATAGGCATTCTAATTGCTGAAGTTTGCTAAGGAGCTGCAGATTTTATTTTGAAAACGTAGGATTCATTTATATACCTAATGAAGGGTAAGAGAGTTCACAAGTTTTTTATGTTTCTTGGATGACTATATATCTAGTTTTTAATGCTCTTCTCTATATTCTTCCAATGTATGGGAAAAGAAGAAACAGCTTTGCAGTGAAAGACTTGTAATACTATTCCACTTAGAAATTGGTGAAGAAATAATTTGTTGAGTAATTCTAAAAAGGAACTAGTTAATCATATAAAAAGTACTATATGTGGTTTTAGATGCCTTTTTTGAGACTTGGGCATTAAAGCTGCTTGATTTAAAAAAGAATGTTAGAATAAGAGCTGAAATCTTTTTCCTTGGGGCATATTTAGAAACATACTTTAAAAGAACTTTTAAAAATGTTTTGGAATATATGTTTGCTTTCTAGTTGCAGCTGTGTTATCCAAGAGAAACTCAGTGGCTTTTATAGTTATATTGGTGGTTCAGCCTGAATCTGGCCTATTAAGCTATGGATATTAAGTAGATTTCTTCCACTTAAGAAAAAGACTTTCATTTCTGAAAGCAAACTTTTAAGAGCCTAAGTTTTCATTCATTACTCTGCAGCTCATTTATAGTGGTGTTGTAGACTGGAGTGTAGAAGTGTGGGGAAATAAGAAATGCAGGAGTAATTTTTTTTTTCCCCTTAGCTGGTGTTCTTTAAACAGTCTCAGTCTCTCTGGGTTCATAATAAAGGTTATTCATTACTCCTTATTGATACTGAAAGCAAGAAGAAAATTATTCTTGTCTGAATACTTACCTAGGTTCTATAATACTCAATACTAAATTAGTTAAGGCAGATTTTTTTTAATAAGATAATGGTGCTGTTTAAAATTGATTTATTTTTTTTTTCTCCTGGAAATACTCTCACAATAAATCAACAGAGCTAATTTCCAGATATTTTTCTTCTGCTCTTTTTCGAGTTTGATCTTTAAGAACCTGTTATGATCAAGTGATCTTTTCTTGAATGCAGATCACACCTGTTTCGGGTATTTTTGGAAGTCTGTATCTTTGCAGTGATTACTGTGGTGTTAGTAATTTTTCACTGGAGTGGTGAAATGCATTGGTAGACATTTGTGGAAGGGCTTACTTTTAATTTAATGGCAAATAAGTATAAAAATTATTTGAAGTAAATATTGATAGGGGCTGTCCTACTGTTATGCCTAGAGTTTGACAAAAAGGAAACTATTGAAAGTCATGTAGTGAAGTGACATCCAAGGCTTCAGTTATCGGTGTTTCAGTTTATTCTTATTTCTTGGGCTTTAACAAGTGCTAATACTTACTGAATTTGAATTGCATTTGGGACAAAAATGGAAATACTTTACTGAAAACTAGAGACTATTTCAGTTTTTGTTTAGTTTTATTTTTAATTCCATAATGTGTATCTAAAGGTTTTGAAAGCGAAGCCAAATGCTAGCAATTCTTTTTCTCACCTCATTTTGGGCCTTAGATATGTAAATGCTGAAATTCCTTCCTCTTTGTCAAGTGGCTTTTTGTTGTAGTAATATCAGTTTCTGAAGTTAATTCCTGAGAGCGGAGCAATAAGCTCTCAACTACCTGCTGCTATGATGAGCCTGGTGACCTTTGGTAACCGGTTTTATAATCGTACTGTTTGCTGCAATTATTTTTCTAGCGACTTCCCTGAGAAATAGAGAAATACAGTGGTATTGGTGTTGCTAGCTTTCACTCTACTTTTATGAGTGAAAAAGTGTTTTAAAATAAGCTTTTGTAGGGCAGAAAGAAAATCAATTGTTCTCATGAGAAATTTTGCCTTATGGCTTTGCTGTTTTTCTATTCCTAACATGAATGTACTTAATTCAGAGGGCTATTACATCAGCTATAATAATCTAGTGAAGGTCACTAAAAAGATAAACGAGGTCGTAAAGGTTGTGTTTAATAGGGGATTTAAAAGTTTTGGTACTGTTTACAATGTTGTTAGTGTCAGTCCAATGTATTAGAGTCCAGTTTTGTTTTGCCTGACTAACCCAGTGCTTTCTAAAATGTTCGAGCAGTTGTCTGACCAGTCTGTTTTAAAACCTGTATATAATAAAACACAAGTGCTCAGATTTTAAGGAGAGTAAGGTTCCTTGGAAAAAAAGGCTAATATCGCTTTAAAAAACATATGAAGCCTGGGAGAGTGTTTAGAGCAAGCAAGAGCACTATGGTGTTGACAGCTTTATATCCCTGTTGGGTAACATTCACTTACTAGAACTGGCGTCTCCTCTCAGTTAGTAATTCACTCCATAAGGATTAAAAAAAAGAGGGGTGATTAATGACTAGGAAACTTATATTTACAGAATTGTTGATTGCAGTTCGTGAACCTGTTTGTGTAAGAGTGGATGTGCATATATATATATGTGTGTGTGTTGATTTGAAGAGCGTAGAAAATAAGCATCAAGAGCCTCTGAAAGCAACTTTAAATGCCGGTATGCAGAATGAGCTGTTCTGAAGTTTGGTTTTGCTGAAAAAGAAACATAGAACCAAATGATAGCCAAGGGAACATGTTCAAATTTGGAGCAGGAAATGATTGCAAAACACTTTTTGTTTAGATTAGCTTGACGTAGTCTGATAATATGTTCATATTCATTTAACTGTTAAAAACTGTGATTCAATTCACAAAATATTAATGGAGGGAAAAGGCTTCAGGCAATTCATACCAAAGTGTATGATCAGGATGTTAATCAGTAGCTGTAGTTACGGGGCTAGTACAAAGTCAGATGTACCAGAAATGTGGATGCAGTGACTCTTCGGAGCGCTGCTGCTGATTGCTGTAAGCCCCCTAAAGTTCAGTGTATCGTGGTCATGTCTGCTTAGTTGTAGTTAGAAATCAGTTTTAATATATCTCCGGGGTGACAGAAACACGGGCTGATGGTTAAAGAGCTGTTTGTCAAAGTCCATTCTAAATATTTCTGCAAAGATATTGTAGGGTTTGTACTACCTTTAATATCTTTACAAGGATTTAAGGTACTTGACTGGAACGAAATTCACTTCTGTGCAGACGGAAGAATACAGCCTGATCAAATTTGCTCCTCTGTTCTAAATGGTTAGTTAACATGGCATCCTGGACGCAGTAAGGAAGTATGTTTCACTTGTCCTTAGGAATTGAGTGAACTGAAAGGTTAAGTTTTAGATTTCTGCCCAGATCCTAGATGAAGAATACCTTCCTGCTGCCTGAAAGAAATATGTAGCTGTTTGAAAGAATTAAGCACGTTGAAATACAGAATCGTGAAAGCTGCAAATCCTTCTTAGTTCAAGAACCAGCATAGATGTATTTTTAGTTTTACATTTATATTTTATGTTTTATCTGTGGCTGCATAGTTGGAAAATATTGCTTTGTACTTTGATGTAATTCGGTAGGGATTTGGAAGAAATGTTTGGATTTCACATGTTTCTGCTACATAATGAGGAAGAAATCTCTGATTTATCAGGAACAGTAAGAAAAGCAAGACAGTGATTTGATTTTTGGGACTGATTGTCAAAAATGAGATTCTGGTCTTTTTGCTGATTTTCGCCCCTCTCTCCCTTTTCCAATCAAGCTCTGTCACGTAAATAGAACAAACAGAGCAGTCACTCCTGAAGAGTCGTGCAGTGTATCAGCTGTATTTTTGCTGAGGTAGAAAAACAGTCTTTCTATGTGTTTTCAGTACTTGGTCTGTTATTAAAATAAAGACACAGTTGGTTGAAGTATGTGTGCAATTCAACATACACATTAAACAGAATATGGGGTATCCACCCATTCAATGACCTAGACATAATTTGATGTTTAGAGTAATTTTGCAACCCTTAAGTTGCATCTGCAGAAAGACACCAACAATTTTGAATTCAAGATTTAAGATTAGTGGTAGTAAGATTTTTTTTTTTCTCCCGCAGCAGTTCCTAAGTGTTTCAAGTCATCTCCCTGCTTCCTCCCCACACCCATGGCCATGTTAGTTAACTGCATGCTGTTATTCTCATCATAAACCAGAAGAAAGAAAAAGCAACCAACATAACTGAAAGAGTCCATATTAATTCTCTGTTTCCTCCTCCCTTTATAAGTTGGGTCCTGCCTTTTCTTAGTTTCACTGGGATAGAACATAGTATATTTACTGTCAATTATTTATAGGGCAATTCTTTGACAAACTCACCTTAACAGGAGTTTTCAGTGACTTCCCAGAACTGTTTTTATGCCTAAAGAAGATGGCAAAATGATATTAAAAACTACAAAGATGCCAATGAGGTAACATATTTTCAAGAAATTAAAGAGTTGACTTCCACTCAGAATTTAGATGAAGAATTCGAACATCGAAGGAAGGCCAACAGTATTAAACTTTTATTGTTATGAATAAACACTTAGAGGTGAAGCTTGAAGATTCTTTTCCCAAATACTTAATTTTGGGAAATCCTTATATTCTATTTAAATACTTTTACTGTACTGAATATTTTATCTTGATTAAAAAGTAGAAAAAACCTGGCATAATGTAACTGTAGTCAAGTCATCATTTCAACAGACAGCTATGTCATATTGAAACTTTCTAGTTTGTAGCACAGATTTTCAGATGGTATCACTTACTTTAAAATTCCTTTAAAAGTATTTGAGTTTAGTACTCTTCATGGAGAAGCTAGCCTGAATATTTATTTTTGCAGTTACTTTCTTTTATTGATGTTTTCTTTAAAGCTGTCTGTGTGGAATGGGGAGGAAAAGGGCCACAATGGTGGTCTGGAGCTTCAGTAAAATACTTGAACCAGTAAGATTTTTGTCACTCGCATTGACACGGAACATGGTAATACAATATGGCAGCTATGGTTCTGTGAAATAAGGAGTTTTATTGCAGTCATGTATTTATAGTCACCAGACATCTGTGTGACCTGTTTAGGAAAATTCTTATTTTTGTGATTGAGCAGTCCCCAACCTGCTTTTAAATCTTATTTTTAAACTTTTCAAAATAACTGAAAATCTGTAAAACTTGGGAAGATTTTCTGTTGAATCCCAAATTGCAAGGCATAGCTAAGTTAGGCCTTTAATTACTGCGTCTCGTAATTTAGTTAAATTAGTAACTACTGCTGTGTTTTTAGGATTAAAGGCCCAGTTTTTCAAGGTATAAAGTATTACCGAGTCCCTTTGAATTGATAGGATGGGGGTTTGTTCGAGATAACCTGTGCCTGATTGATACTCTGTAACTACCGAACGAGCGTTCTCTCCTTTTGGAGCTCGCGGTGGCTTTGAAACCAGCGCGCTGCGTTGAGCGAGGAGCCAGAGCCCTTTCTAGCTCTGAAGAAATCGCCTTGTGGTAATTGGTTGCTACTGTACGAAATGTCCGGGGTCAGCTGCATCAGTCCCCACGGTGGCATGTGTCGCTAATGCAGATGTAAGAAATAGTCACAGCAGACAAAAGGCAGCTGAGTATTTGATGGCTTTTGAGAAATGTTTTCTAGCCTCTAGCGATACTAAAAAAAATTGCCCTCCAACAAGCTTTGTACTTGTTGCAGAATGCTCAGCAGCAGCGTCTCTGCTGCGGGGCTACACACAAATGAGTTTGCATTGATTAGTGGTATGAAAGACAGAAAATACTCTCTGCCATTTAATTTGGGGGCAGTTGTTAGCCCATCTAGTCGAGGTTCTCATGGCCGTTCCCAAGTGATGACTGCTTTAATGGGTGATACGTTCTCAGGCAGCAAGGCACGTTATCCATATTGTCACTGTTCTATAGTTAGGGATTTTTTTTTATCCAGAGTTCCTGTGCTTTGTATGAAAGCATGTACTACAGCTTTTGAGTATATTTTGTCCCCGTCTTCATTTGCATTGATCCAAATAGTGGTAAGGGAAAAAATATTTTATATTTCCGATGTTATTTCTTTTATTTCAGGGAACTTTGGGAAAACCATGAAATAGTATTTTTAGTTGTTTGGTTTTTTTTCTTTTTAAATATATTTACTAGCTCCGCAAGTATCCCCTGAAGATTTACAAATATACAAGATTTTGGCATTTGTCTATTAGCAATTTAGGGCTGCTGACATTGAAAAACTCTTATAAGATGTTTGGTAGGTTTCGTTTGTTTGTTTTGTTGGTTGTTTAGTGTTGTGTTTTGCTTTGGGTTTTTAAAGTGTAATTCGAACTCTGATTTTTTAAAGTGTGAATGTCGATGTTGCTAGTATCTGAGGACTTACGTAAAACCTCCTTCCAGGAAGCACTTCTACTTAGAATAAAACTACACAAATAATTTACCAATTGT
This sequence comes from Cnemophilus loriae, assembly GCA_013397755.1. Classification (NCBI taxonomy): domain Eukaryota; kingdom Metazoa; phylum Chordata; class Aves; order Passeriformes; family Corvidae; genus Cnemophilus; species Cnemophilus loriae. The sequence goes on along the minus strand of VZTF01002845.1, from coordinate 119,520 downwards.
TTAAAAAATGAAGTGTGAGCTCTGCATCGATGTTATGGTAAGCTGGGATGCTAGGGCAGGAATACTGTGTCTGAACTCAAGGTATATTTTCAGTTTCTTGTCGAATGCTGAATGGTTATTGGTTTTTCATGCAGAGATGTTTGGAAAAAGAAGATTGTCATTATTTGTAGAAGCTATATGGAGGGAGCAGAAAGAACTTGAAGAAAAAGGACTGGTAGCTCTAGATAAGAGTCTAACCATATGACTTGTTTTCTAAATAGAAAATTATCTGGCTAATTATCTGGCTAAAAATGTTTAGTCATTGTGCTCTAACTGATATCCTTGTATCAGATGGACATGCAATATTAAACAATTTGAGCACAACTGTACCTTGTTAATAGCAAAGTCAGCAAGGTAAAGAAGCTCAGAAAAATCTTAATACTTGTCAGACACTATTTTATATGAAGCTGCAGCATCTCTTGAGATAACCATATGCCCACTGCGTTTTCAGAATGCAGTAGAAGTGTCTTCCACTTAAATATGCTCCCTCATTTGTTCCCCAGAGACACACACTGAGATGAAAAGACACACTATTGACAGCAAATCTTTTCAAAGGTACTAAACCTGGCATGAAATGTCGGGAGGGGAGTTTCTTATATCAAAAGCACGATTTGTATGGCTGCATACAGCCACAAGGTTACTTTGTCTCTCTCTTTCTCAGCTGTTCCATTGTATTTGTAATGTTGAGAAGGGGCTGGATTAGTCTGTCTTTACTTGTGTATCACCAACACTTCGCTCTTGAGAAGTTGCTGACTTTGTCAGCATTTGGACAGAAGCTTCACATAAGTGAGGAAACTCACAAAGAAGTATTTACCATCTTGGTAATCTAAACTCACAGAGAATGTTTTGCCATAAATTTAACTGACAGGCATATATTGGAAATGAAGCATGTTATTTTCAAAACTATAACCAGCCTATTTTTTTGAGAGTAATATGAATTCATATTTTGAGCATATTTCGGTTTATATGCATTTCCATTATTTATATATTAAAATTAGATGTGCACAATTTCCAGCCTTATTATTTTGAATGGTTATTAAGAAATGTAGTTATAAATTATGAGTTATACAATACTTTGGAGTGAAAGGTGATTTTCATAATGTCTTTTCCCAACTTACAAATAACTTCTTTGCCATAATACAGACATGTTAGCGGAGCAACATGATAGATGCCTCTTTAAGTATCGTAGTAAAAGAAAATGACTTGTATTCTGAGGCTGTGGATAGTTTATGTTGTTTTGGACCCATTTCCCAAGCAGTGATCGAAAACAGATTACAATAACAATTATACAGTCAGAAGATGCAATATCCATTTCTGTTTTAATTGAGTGAAAGAATAATAAAAACATCATTAAGAAAAATGAGGTGGACCTGTCATACACGCTACCAATTTTTAGACTTAGAGAAAATACAGAGTAACAGAAGTGTGGGCTTTTAAAAAAAAATTTTCTTTTTTTTTTTGAAGTAGTTTGTTTCTCAAGCTAGAAGTCTGGATAGTAGACTTCATATGGGCTCCTGTGAGCAAGTGTGCAGTAAGTAGGCGAATTGCTTCACAATAATGCTCAAGTTAGGCATTATCTGAGTGTCTGGGTCTGGCATAATAATGAATGTATTGAGCCTTTGTGATTACATTAATATGATCACAGTGTCATATTGACCTGCCAGCTAGATGAGCTTTGAGAATGCCATGGACAGGCAGAAAGTAATAAAAATTACTTCCTTCTCTTTCAGAATGAAAAGCTGTGCTACTTTATGTAGGGTGAGTGTTTTGGTGGGTTTTTTTCCTCTCTTCAAATCTGTGGACATGAATGCAAATAAGAGTACTTGGTCTCTTCAGCCGTCACTACCCGGGACTGGCTCTTCTACGGCCTTTTAGCTACCTCACCATCTCAGAGTTCAGATTAAAAGACAAAAGGCAGAAGGGCCCTGTGCTGGGGGGCCATGGATTTGTGTGCCTCTTGCAAAGGGACCAAGGCTGAGGGATCCTGGCTCTCCATTTTCTCCGACTCCTAGAGCTGTAAGCAGAAGTGTCCTTTCTGCTGTACCATACGTGGAAAGAGAGAGCCTTGCTACAGTAGCCTTGGCTCTAGTCCTGTATCATACAGTTCTATAAATCAACATTTGGAATGGCATCTGAAAATTAACTGGGAGCCAGTTCGGCCTTTGGAGCACAGATGTAATCTGCTTTCTTTGGCTAACACCTCTCAGTGAGCACTTGCATTTACATTAGCAGAAGTATCTAATTCTTTGGTGTAGCTCTGTGTACATAGCAATGTAGCAATTCAGCTTGTCGAGCCCCAGAAGCATTGCTGACTCTTCACAAGTAAATCTGCACACAGTAGGTCAGCCTGTAGGTCGGTCTTTTCCACCCTTGCCCCAAAATATTCCTAGCTGGATGAAGTGTACTGTACATACCTGAGAAAGAGAATGTATCTGTTAACTTTTTTTCCCCAACCTCATGACTTGTTTGGTAAAGGTCTGGTAATTATTAAAACCATTAGATTAATGTGAACTGCTGGCAGATAAATGTAAATATTCCTAAAAGAGTAGTGTTCAAACCTATAGCTATTAAATATGTGATCTTATGTTCGTAGAGTGCTTCCCCCACAATTCTCCCGTAAGAGAATACAAGAAAATATACATGTATATTTGTATATTGTGTATTCTCTCTGTAAGAGAATACAAGAATACATCTGTCTCTGGAAGAGAATACAAGAAAAGGCTGCTCAAAAGTTGCCGTCTCTCCACAAGGGTATGAAAGATTGGAGTTGTAAGTAAAGGCCAAACCCTAGAGGCCAGTTGCTGACCCATAATGGGCCATAGGTGCAGACTGTCTGAAGACTGCATATTGAGTGGAGAAAAGCGAGGCAGAGGGGGAAGTTGGCTGCCTTCTGGGGGACAGAATGGCTTCTACTTTTTCTCATTTGTGATCCTCTCCTCTGCTTATTTTCCCACTGAAGATTTGATGAAGATTTCTGTGATCTCCTTCTACCAGAAAAATACCATCTAATAATGATACTGTTGTAACAGTAGCCTTACCCTTGCTGAAAGTGAAGCAGGATGAAGAGCTTGATCACTAACCGTTGAGTTTGACAGCATTTATTTAGAGAGAGTTTAATGTGGCTTGTCCTCTTGCGTGCATACTCTTAACTTTTGCCTGTAGCCAGTTCTGCCATATCTGTTGACATTGTCACTTAGAAATGAGGTTTTCTAGTGGTGCCAGTACCTATGAGATATGAGGGAAGGAGGCAATGGTTACAGTGGTTGCAGATAATGCAGCTTATCTCACTGTTGGAGCCTGCAAGTGGGTTTGAAGGCAGAGCTGTAGGTGCAGTAGTTACGTTAGACTCTCCTGGCAAACATTTATCTTGTAACACGGAGAAAGGGTGATATGATTTCTTCTTTTCCTTGCCAGGGAGTGGTTCGCAGAGTGATGGACATGAAGGAGAAAAGAACTTCCTGGTGGGTCCCAGAGGAGACCCCAAAATAGGCCCAAGTGTGGTCTGCAGCACTTCTCCAGAAACAAAACCTCAAACCAGCTATGAAAGCTTTTCTGTTGCATTCCAGGGGACTTATCCCAGTACCAGGAGACTAGTTAATAGAACCTTCATTAAAATGCTTTCGCTAGAAGATGTTTTTTTGCTTCAAAAATTACATAATATGGTGGCATCTGCTAGCACCACTGAATTTAAGGGCTTATTAGTGGTTCCAGTTTTCAGGGTTTAAAAATGCCGGTCATTAAAAATAATTTTGGGTGGAACTTGGCATAAGAGTCTTAGCCCCTTAGGCGAGTTTTGTTACGTTTTTGAGAGAAAAGAAACAGAAAGTAGACCCCCAAACGAAAAACCCCTCACAAACCCTATAGTTGTTTTTAAGTTAAAGAAACTGAAATGTAAAACTTATAGGAAATTAATGGCTTAAGATGATTTTTCAACAAAAAGTCAACTGATTTTAGAAGTGTTTGTTTCACTGATTTTGAGTGAAAGGAGTATATTTTCCATTTAGTTCATATTATAAAGCATGGTTGTGCAGTATTTTTTCTTCTTTTGTAACTGGGAAAGAAGTTGAAACAACTGAGCTGTTTTATTTAGGAAAAATGTAGCTATAGCGTCTTCACCTTTTTCCTTTCAATAGGAATAGTTGGACTCAATTATTTCAAGCATTTTTTTCCAGCCTAACTGATTCTGTGATTCTGTTCCATGGATTGGAAGGCCTGTGTGTGATTCTGGAGGACAGCACGGTGCTGGTACCCCCCAGGATTCCTGCATGCCGGGGATGCTGCTGGCTCGGGCAGGGGCTGAGCTTTCTGCTAGAGCAACCCAGACAGCTGTTTGTGCTGCCTTCTCACTCGGGTTCCCTCAAAACAGTGTTTTGAGCTCTGTGCTATCATCGCTCTCAGTTTTTCTTGTTTAATTGGAGAGGTGGAAGTGCTTTATTCGCCTGTTTAATTGCTCCTGCCTCCTGGCTGCCCTGTGCGTGGCTGTCCCTGGGCCAACAGGGTGGCACAAAGCCCCGGTGGGATTGCTCCTGTTCCTACCCTGTGAACCCAGCCGGTGTGACAGATTCAAACTTTGGGTTGAGTTTGTGCAACTTGTTTAGCAAAGAGGGCTTGCTACCAGAAACAGCTAAGAAAAGGCCTCATCTCCTGCGAGTAACACTTCTGTCCCAGATGCCGCAGGAGAGGCTGTGCCAGAGGTAAATGCTTCTGTTCTTCTATTTCGCATTTCTTGTTTGTCACAGCACAAGCTCTAAATATGGCTTTTCTTTTATACCATTTTTTTAGAAATTCGAGTATTATCAAATCAAGTTATGAGTTTCATAATATGTTTCTGTGGTGGGATAGTGGCCTGAAATATTTTGTGTTAAACAGTAAGGCTGTTATTTCAGCTAGGAGAACGATTCTTTGGGTAGTTAAGCTGTCAGAAACAGAGGACATCTGCAGAGATGGTAGTGACTTATTTATAAGACTTCCTGAGATCTGGGATAGCTGCGATGGCTGGGAGACTGAAGCCACAGAAAGGACTGGAAGCTGAAGAAAGATGTAAATAATACCTTGTGGTTTGCATTCACCATTGGCTAAAATATAAAATGTAGAAATGCATTTCCTGCCTACAGATTTATTGAATATGTAAAGCCAGAAAAAATAGCCGAGGAGGAGTAGAAAGATACTGTCCTTAGTTTTACTTCCTCTGGCCCTCCTAAGAAGAAAAATTCTACAATGTAATGTTATTTAACGTTATTTTGTTTCTTTGGCAAACATTGTATTAAAATCATCTGTGGACTGAGCTCTTCTTTACCAAATTGCATCCTGGAACAAATTATTTGCAGCAGGCTTATAAACCCATGAACAGTAGAAGTTTAACAGCATCACGTTATTGCTTATATGCAAAATCAGATATCTTGCATTTTGTCTAGAACACACTGGAGAGCAGAGGATTAACAGAAAGTAGGGTCCTTGTTTTTGAACAAAACCTTTTGCTGTAATGAGGTGCTTCATAGGACTGTACAGTTGCAAAGATCTTGGTACAGGCTCCTGTATCTGACATCGCGGTTTCCCGCTGGCCGCCTGTCAGTGTGTGCACACAGCTTTCTTCACGTGGTTCCGAGTGGTTAGTGACAAACAACTGCAAAGTCATTCCTTCAGTCCCCATTAAAAGAGATTTACAGTGAAAGAATTCTCATCCTCATAATGAGACTGTTGTAAGCTGGTGCTTGATAAGTAAAAGGCTGAAACACAGTCCATTTACCCAAACCATGCATTTATTGTAAATAAGTTAAGTGCCAGCAACTTATATTCTGTCTGATTTAATTGTATTCATAATTTATGGCGTAACTTGAAAGTGAGCCTTAATGGACATGGCTAATGCTTCCTGAAATGAGGGAGCTCTGTCTTTTCCACCTTATCGCGGAATTGCACCGGCATGGGCTGGACCTGGGATCTGCTTCAAGACAGATCCTTCCTGAGTGTGAATAGTCGTGTGTGTGTGGCCCTGTGGAAACGGTGTGATTGTGCCTGTTTAGCCTGTCATTGTGTCTCGTGCATCTGCAGCCCTTAGCTGGACTCTGCAGGATTTTCTGGAGAAGATCTCACACCACCACGAGCTACAGCTACGCTGTGATTTAAACGAAAGTGGTGTTGAGATCAGAACAACTCCCTTTTTTTTTTTCCAAATACTATTTGATGTCTTTCCTCTTGAAAAAGCGCCAGCCAACAGGACAAAATACCCCATATTTTGGAGTGCAGTTGATTTTTCTAATTATGAATTTATCTTCTATTTATACATGTGATCTTAAAGGTCTTTTCGAACTGAAATGATTCTCTGATTCTATGTTTGTTCAGCTAGTTGAGTCTTTGATAGAAACCTCCTGATTATTAGTGTGTGGACTAGGTTTTAATTTCTGATCACTTCAGGATTTGCAGTTTACAGTGTTTTGAAGAAGTGGCACACTGAGGCTTTAAAGCTTCTCTTTTTCTTTTCTTTTCTTCTCTTTCCTTTTTTTTTTTTTTCTTTTTTTACTTAGTGGTGGGGTTAAATTTTTCAGAAAGGAAATTATGGATTCGTGGTACACTTTAGGATACAGGATGGCATCTTTGCTGCAGAAATTCAGGTACTTCTGTGTAACTGAAAGCTGTCAAACTTAATTGACTTCTGCCTTTTCAATTAGAGCTGCAGAATGTGGAAAGGAGAACTGGCAAACCTCTCCTGTGCCGATTTCTGCCTTTTAAAGCATTTTTCTCAGTTTAGGTTCATTTTTCAAATTTGTTTAGAAGAAAGGGAAAGACATTTAAATACCAAATCGGTATATGTAAGGTCAGCTCTACTGCAGTGCAGAGAGAAATAAATAAATGGACTGCTTTCCCTTCACTGCCTTTGCTGGATAAAGGTCTCTTTCTAAAGAAAAAACAGAAGCAGTTAGGTTTAGGAAATGTTTGTAGTTTGATTGCTTCCTGTGGTTACTGCCAGTTGTGGAAGCACGCTTTATTGTTAAATATATGGAATCTTTATCTAGATAATTTCCACAAGACAATCCATGCTTTGCTAATTGGGCTTCTTAGTTTCTGTTGTAGGGTAAGGGTCTCATCTTAGAAGTCCAACCAAACTTTTTGTAATTCAGTGGTTTTTAGGTGTGTATGGAAATAAACATTTGTGGATTCTGCTCTTGCTGTCACCTAGATTTCTTTTTATATTTTCTTTATTTAATTTTTCTTTCTTTGTAGTGGCAATGCCAGCTTAGAGAGTGGCCCACATTACAGTCTCTGCTAGGGAAAATGTTTTCTACCTAAAATAATGAAGAATTTTCAGTAGTTTATGAATTTTCAAGTAAATGTCTTGGTTTCTGAACTCCAAACCATAGAAATTTGCTTTGTCTTTGAGGGAGATTACTCTGCATGTGTGTCTGTGTTCTGTTTAAAACAAAAAAATAGCCAACAAACAAAACCTAAAAACCCAAAGGATAACAGTAACAACAAAAACTTTATTTTCCACTTTCTTTACTTGATAAAAATCTCTCCACTGTAGAATGATTTCCTTTGGGTTTGACACCACCATTTGATCTCAGTTTTTAATAATTTTGGTGGGTTTCAATCCCAGAAGAAAACATGCTTGTGCTGTGAAGTATTCCCAGTAGAAATCTGGGAAGTCTTAAAACCTCATGTTACTCAGGGCAAAGAACTGGCTTCTTTATTAATTCCCTGCTAGACAACCCCTGTACAGTAAATCTTTCCATAAAACCATGCTGTTGAAATTAATCAACCCGATGTTTGGAAATTGTTCAAATTAGATAAAATTAAGTAACACCTAGATGGGACTCAAAACTTTTCCTGATGGAAAGAGATTTTAATCTAAAAAGACATGAATTTTATTGGCTCATTTTCTTTACAGTTGATCTTCATTTTGTACTTATTAGGACACACAAGCACTGCTCCCTGTTTAGTAGCTGGAGAGGTGGGTGGCTGTAAGAGTGGAACCTGCTCCTCAGCTTTCTGCTCTGCCTGTGATGGTTCTGTGGAAGCAGACCATGCATAGAAGTTCAATGCCAATAGTATTATGTCTATTACTTTAAAAAGCATGCACTGGACAAAGTATTATTTGTAAATGAACAAAAGAAACAGTGCAGGAGATTTTAATAACTGCTCTCTTCTCATCCTTCTAGGTTGTCGTTAGAAATCTGCAGCTTTTACTTGGAAGTCTTAAAATTGAAAATATTTTCCAGGAAGCTGTATGATTGCAGATTGATAATACTTTTAACTGGCTCTGAGTCTTTTTTTTTTTTTTTGTAAAAATGAATGCTTTATGCAGCAGAGTATCTTGGGTTTTCACTTCTCTAATGAAATACCTATTTCTCTTTCCATCATTTTTTAAGTATTGATTACTCCCCAGTGAAATAAAACTATAGATTAAAATGGGCAAGGAGGAGAAAATGTGCATTTGGTCTCTTTGATACATATTTAATTTCTTCTTAATTTCTCTTCCTCTTAGCAGAGTCTTGACAAAAAATGCAAGTGTGTTTACAAAGAGTCTCTGTATATTGCAGCTTTTCCGTGAAAGCAAAAGCGGAGCTTAAATCTCATCTCTGATTTGTTTTAAATGTATATGTTATACAAAGGTACTGATGCTGCTAACCATTCTCTTCTTCTGGGTAATGGTGGGAACAGTTTTTCACTGCTCTCTTTCGTGGGTTAGATGGAATTCTTGCTGTGTATGGATGTCCTTATAAAAGCTTTTCTGTAGATCTTGGTTTATGCTCCCCTGACATTTTATGCAGGTGCCATCTACATGGGGTCAAAGCTCTGCGGGAAGTGTGAAAGAGCTGTTCATGAGTCAGTTACATTAAGCAAAATCAAGGAGAAAAAGCCTTTAGTATGATTTGTGGTTGCTATTAATGTTTTGTGTGGATACTAGCATCGTGTTTGTCCTTTAAGGAAACAAACTCTTTCCTTTTTAGCCCTCAGATTACTCCTCGTTTTCTCTGTGTGTGAAAAGCAGTGCCGTGTGTCGTGTACCATGAGCTGTGCAGCATCACTCCCCGCAGCCTCTCTGCAGAGCTGGGAGAGGAGTGCACGCGAGTTCAGTGCCGGGGGACCTCAGCCTGCTCCGTGCGTGTGCACAGGCGAGGGAGGATGACAGGGATTCTGGCTGATCGCTCGTTAGGGAAAGAGCTGAGGAGTTCCAGGATTTATGAGTAAGGCTGGCTTGTGCTGCAGTAGCACCGCATGTGAGACTATTATGGATGCTTGGTCTCCAGCTCGCTGAGCACTGCTCCAAGTTCTTCAACTGGAATGACAGTGAGTAGTGACTAACTTGGATTGCTCTTCTCTAAGGGCCCTATAGCAAGCAGGAGGTGTAATATATGCATGTAGGAGCAAGCCATGGTGTATATCAGCATGTAAAGAGCATGTTGGCATCTGCAGATGTTTTTCCTTTTGATTCCAACATACTGAAAGTACATTTCTTTTCAGATAACGTTAGGAAACAGAGAAGTTGGAGGTAGTAAATTCATTGGAGATACAACAGTTTGACTCTCTAATGCGAAATAGAGAGCAAAGCAGTTGAAACTTCCTTGGAGTGAGAATGACTTGGAAATAAGTTTGATTACTGCTGCTTTTTTTTTATTTTTTGAATCGGTATTAAGATTCCAGATGTTATAGTGAGAGGCATGAAAATGGGTCAGTAACGACAGATGTGGTAACCTGCCCTTTGCTGTCTGGTTTTAAGGTACTAATAGCAGCTTATCGTCAGTTACTCTGGGTCACTGAGTTCAGAGATGTTTTTTCAAAGGCTATTTCTTTAGCAGGGTTCCTGCAAGCACGGGCAGCAGGAAGGGGCAGGAAGGTCATCATGGGCAGGAGTCATGTGGGGTCCTTTGTGCTATCCATAAAGTGATATAATGCATGGCATCAGTTCTAGCATTTGAGATCCTGTTTGTACTCAGACAGTAAAGGATGAGTGCAGAGAATAGGTGCAACTACTGTGCTGAAAAGGAGAGACTGTTGTATGACAAGGAAAGCATCCAGCAGGAGCATAAAAGACAGTGTGACATCCCTCTCATCAGTTTGCTTCACCACTTTTTCTGTCTTGCCAAAATGTAATTTACACAACTGATATTACAGCCTCAGCATTTGGCCAATTATCTTAATCTTTTGCTAAGACATTAATAGCCCTATCAAAAGTGCTGTGACAGCCTGTTTGTTCGACAGGACTGGAAGTTTGTCGCTTAAAGAGACTTATTTTCATTTTAACTAGTTAAATGGTGTATGGACAGATAGAATTCAAGTTTTACCCTTTGATATGAAGAGAAATTTTTTCACTGATTTCAGATGAACATGATCACCCATGTGCTGTCTTTTCAGGAAAGCACCTAGAGATTTTTTTTCACTGAGATTTTTTTTAGCACTGTGTGTTAGAATTTGGCTGCTTGAACTTGCAAAATGCATCAGTTTAACCCAGAATCAAGCAGTGAGGAGGGAGCGGTATCAATGTGATGCTGTAACCTTCTTTCATGTTACTTCGGGATGTGTTCTAAAATAAAGAACTGAAATACTTCAAGTGGATATCATAGCTTGTAGCTCCTTCAGTTAGAATGTCAAATTGAGAGCCACTTTGTGCTAGATAAGTCACTGAGTTAGAATTGTGTATGTAAAATATATTTTAAAGTAGATCTAGTCTCTGAAAATTCAAAACAAGGAGTATTTAAGTTCCTTAGCAGTTGCTGATATAACTGTATTTATTTCAGGGCAGGGTGACTCCTCTGAAGGGATATGTAGCTATTGGTTTGTCGATACTAGGTTTTGAAGCTACTGACAGTAGAAGATCTCAAAAATACTTGATAGGCTTTGTGATGGAGAACTGAAATTTGGCTTTCTCCTTTTTCTCTTAAAGAAGTGACTGGTCCAGGAATACAGTGATATGTGTCTGAAATTCAGAAATATACTCAGATACTTTTTGTAGTCGTTGTCTACTGGAAACGGTTATATTTCATTCTAAAGACTAAGATTTAGAGGTGAACTTTCTGGTGACATTATGAGCCTTAGATGGCACATTTGGAAAACTGCTTTAGGCTAGGATTGTTCTCTGCACCAATATTTTCTAGTTTACGTAGAGACTAACAAGTTTTATGTCACCAGTCAAAAAATTTCTGTGGCTGGAGGTAGCCTGGCCTGTAGCAGGTGGTGGAAATGGCCGTGCAGTTCTGTAGGTTTTCCAGTCTGTTCCCTCTTCCTTCTGGGAATGTGCTGTAGGGCTGTTTCCTGCAAATTGGCATGCTCTACTGCCTGTAGTATTGAATCCCATAAAGTTCCTGCCTCACAATTTATCTAATGCCGTAGATAACTTGATCCTGTAACCACAAAAGTAGATTTACAATAGAACACAACAAAACTGAATCCAGACCACCCCATGAGTTTTCTACTTCTGTGGTTTCTCTTCGTCCTTGATCCTTTTTTGAAAAGAGTTGTTCTCACACTCTTCATGATGCAGCGGAAAGACAGACATGGATCTCTCTGGGTCTGAGTGACCATCAGCTGCCAACACAAGATTATAATTTTCAACAAAATCAATGCAAGAGTGTTTTCCTTGTACAGTGAGAAGACTGGCCATGGTCTGAAAATGCACAAATATCCCAGGGTCTCCCAAAGGGACCAGCCCCTGTTGATTTCTCCAGAAGTTCACTGTGTAGAGAGAAGCAGAAATGGCATTTGTGTGTCAGGTTTTCATATGGCTGAATATGGAGAAAGGACCTGAAAGAAATAGGGACATTCATGGAACTGTAGAAAACTTCCAGTGTTGAAAAAGTCTTGTTAGGAAATCTTGTTCATCTTCATGCTGACTATGATTCTGTTCCTGAACTGTATTCTCTAGAGCTTTTAGTGTGGTTTTTAAATGAGTCAAGTGATGAGGATTCAGTATTTCCCTTGGAAAGAAAACAAAAGTTATCCTACAGGGAAGAAAGGCAGATTTCCACTTATGATGAGTCTTCTAGGAGGTGTATTATTTACAAGTTTAATCAGAGATGTATGACACAGTTCTTGTTCCTCTTACTGATGCTTTGTTGGTTTTTTTGTTTGTTTTTTTTTTGGTGTTTTTTCCATGTAGGTTTGATGATTCCAGTCTTTTGTGTGGTGGAGCAGTCGGACGCCTCTCTTGAATACGATAATCGAGAAGAGCATGCTGAGTTTGTTCTGGTTCGCAAAGATGTGCTCTTTAGCCAGCTGGTGGAGACAGCGCTCCTGGCTCTGGGGTATTCCCACAGTTCTGCAGCTCAGGCACAAGGTATTCAATAAAGTTTTTTCCCACTTCTCTGCACTGCAGAAGACAACACCTGAGGTTGTTTGATGTAAGGAAACAGTAAGAAAATTGGTGGTAAATCTTGGAAGTGTTTATATCAGTTGTGTTAATTGCTTAATCCTAAACTAGGTGTACAACAAGCCCTACATTTTTAGCCTGCCTAGAAAGCTTTAGCTAGATTTTGCTGAAGTGTGAAATCTGGTGATAATGATCAGTCAGGATATTCATGACACACTTGTTCTGTACCACGAGGCAAGTTGCTGCTTTGAGGAAGTCAGCACAGATGATAGAACCTCTAGGTATACAGCTTGATGGTATCTAATATTCCTCTTTGTATCAGGGCAGTTTTGAACAGCATATTGTAGTCTTTCATTTTTTAAATTATGCAGATAGATAATGTAGATAATGCAGAGAGAATTGTTGTAGATAATGGTTACATATATATATACATGCTCTCTTTACGGCAAAATCGTTGTAGGGCTAAATGTGCAGGCTGATTTCTGTTTTCACTTACCTACTATATCGCTGCAAAACCCTTTGTAATGCTCTACAGTCCTTTCCACTTAGAGATGATTCTCTGTTAGCAGCAAAATCTTAAAATAAACAAAACTTTCCTCTCTCTACCCAAAATATCAGCTTAAAAAAACCCAAACCTAAAATCGTAATCCTGAGGGAGATGGGCAGGAGGTGGTGGGTTGGGAAAAATTTTTCCAGAATGAACTTTGAATTTCAAGAGGCTTTTTTATACTAAAGAGGTTATTTCAGTGCTTATTCTTTTGTATGAGAAGCCTATAAATTTGTTTTATCTCCGTATCACCAGTAAAACCTGTGCACATTTAGAGTCATTTAATGGCAGTTTTGCTTGGGGATTTGGATTTTGTCTGTTGATTTTAGTTGTTTTGTATAGCTGGGTATTTGAATGTGGGAACAGAAGGAGCAATGGTGGTGTTGAATCCAGGAGTCTCAGACAGTGGTTAATCGCATGGGCTCTTTGTGCAAACTTCTTTCCAAGCAGAGTGATAATGATTCATTTCCTCTGTCAGACTGTGCTCTGTGAGAGTGGTACAGGTTCTTTATACAGGCAGAGCTTATGTGCATGTGTTTATTTACACAGTATGGTAGTAAAAGCCCTGCAAGAAGGTAGTTGTTTTGGTTTTTAATATGAAATGCTTTGTGTCATCTTAGAGACTCTTTTTTTCTGAATGTGAAAGGTCAGCATATCCCACTGTTTCCATCCTGGTGAGCCAGCTTTCTGTTTGACAGCACTATCCATCTCAGTTAACACAGTTGCTCAACATGTTGCAAGCTAACATGTGGAACATGCTGCATTAGGTGGCCAAGATTTGATTCTTGGCACTTCCAAAGGGGAATGGGCTTTGCAGAAAACCTGCTCCAAGGAGGCATGTCATCCAGTGCAGTGATCCACACTGGCTGAGCATCTCACTTGGGGCAACCTTGTTTTGTGGCATCGCTCTGTTGTGAGAGTAGAGAGGAGGAGACAGATTGACTCACGAAGGAAATTAGTCACTGTGCAGGGAGGAAATGACCACTGTGTTTTTGAGCTTTGACAATGGACAGGTTCAGATACTACTCTGTTGCTTGATGTGTTGCTCAAATAACTCCACTAGAAAATAGAAGTTGAATCTCTAATTATTGCATTCGTCTAAAATAAAAGACTAAGTATTTTCATCTTTAAGGCAGCAGTTACATTCCTCTAGGCAACATCACATGGTATAATATTTAGAATGACAGAAAATACCTTAAAGATCCATCAGCTAACAAATCTCTTGGTCAGGTTATTTACCTTCACTCTGAAGGGCCAGTTCACCAAAGTCTTTTTGACATCTTGAACAAACGCTGCGGGCCATGCTGATTTTGAGATACGAAGCTGAAGTATGCAGCATGCTGTGTAGTATCTTGTCTGTATGCTAGCTGTCAGTAAGCTGAGGGGCGAGGTACAGGCAGGGACTGCCAATAGATTTCTGAGATTCTTTTGTTTAATGCAAAAAATTATAGAATATAGGGCTCTAATTTGTTAACTAGGGTTGACAGAAGTGTGCTGCTAAATTGCTGTTATAAGGATTTATTTGGGAACACAACTTTCTGATCTTAAAAAGGAAGGAAAAGTAAAGCTATTTACTTTATTCGTTATGGTTGTAAGACAAGCCTGCTTCTGTTGTAGTGCTTGGAATTGATTTCCATTAGCAATATCTATTAATAGACGGTCACTTAGTTCTTTTTTATGATCAACTGAGTTACAGGATCTGCATGAGAAGTTGAAGGTCCTCAGGTGCATTTTTCAAAATGATAAAGCTTTGAGCATCATGCTACGCAAAACAGTGACATGAGGAGGTGTCCGCATGTCCTCCAGGGAAAAGTAAATGAGTTTGTCAAAGCTTTGGTATTGTAAAATAAGCTGTCCAAGCTGTAACTTAATAATTGTCGCCTTTTGAGTTGGGAAAGTGTTTCATTTCGGCCGCCTCTTTTTTCGGATGATGCTGAGAGGAGCAGCAATTTCACTTCATCCTGCAAGAAACATTTTGCCTTTGCCTGTTCTTTTTAGAGCAGGATCTTTTGTGGCAGATAGAAGAGCTAGGGGAAGAAGAGCTGTGGCAGCAGAGAAAATTGTTGTAGGATTTCACACCACCTTTGTTGCGGTTCCCTGTGGCAGCCGTGCAGAGCTGCCGAGGCTCGAGTTGGTGCGTGTCTCGTGTGCAGGGCCCTGCCTCGTGCTTCCCAGCTGTACAGCAGTGCACCACAGCCTGGCTGGCAGAAAGGGAACGTGGCACAGAGTGGTACGTGGTGTGTGCCTCCTCCTGAGGAGGCTGTGTGCCCAAAGGGGCCCTGCCATAGGGCTGTCAGCCTGGGCTGCAGCCTGGAGCTGCAGAGCTCTCCGAGGTGATGCTGTGTCCAAACATTTGAGCTGTAACATACACACACAGCTGCCACCTGGCCTGAGCCTCATGTATTGGTTTGTGGTCGCTTGGCTTAGTACAGATCATTTTTATTCCGGGTTGCTAGGTAAATTGGTAAGTCTTAGCATAAACAGTGTTGAGACAAATATGTATCAGGAGGTATACATGAAGGTGGCCCTATGCCTCCCTGGAAGAAGCTCTTTATTCCCGCACAGTTTGGACAGAACACATTTATTCCACAAACAGCTGGTTATGATTTTTTGTTGATGGTGGTGGGAGCAGAGACTTTTCCAGCGAGTGCTGCCCTCATGAAACTTCCCTTTTCTGACAGGAGCTGTGAAATGTCTTCTGGAACAACATGGGAATTTGTTAACAGCTTGGCACTGGGGTGTGAAAGTTGGTGGTGTAAATGGCAACAAAGGTTTAATAAACATTTATGTATTTTTCTTTCATCACTTGAGTCTACACCTGACAGTAGGGAGCCTGCTACATGTGCCTTTTAGAGAGGAAAAGAGTCGCGCTTTAAAGGGACACCTGTTCTATATGTAGTTTAATAAAATTTACGTGCCCTGATGAAATTTTTTTTTTTGTGGGTAAGGTATTCTAACAGGGCTATGCAAGAGAAGGGAACTGGTAGGAAGTACACAGAATACACAGTGCTGAGTACTGGGACCAAAGTAGTATGAAAGTAGCTGCAATCTTGTGTACCCTGTGTGCAGTCCTGTGGCTTTGGGACCTGCTGTGAAAGCTGATTCCCTCCTCAGTGTGGGGTGGAAGAACAGTGTTAGTTTGATACTTTTAGTATCTACTTTCTTAGAATCCATGTGAAAAACAAAATAGTGTGATTTCCTGTGGATATATGTTTTTTCTTTTGACCAGTTCCTTGTTAGCTGTTGTAAGCGTGTACAGAGAACTGATGTGCATTGTCTGCAGAAGTTAGCAGAGCGTTGAAATGGAGTTTGCCTTCTCAGGTACTTGAGCTAGGTGTGTTGGCAGGGCAGTGTGGAGTGCCTGCCCTGACTGCTCTCTGAGGGCAGCTTTAGCCAGATGCTGACAGGATGGTTGCTTGGGTTAGTTGCTGTGTGTGGCCATGACAAGGAAAGGGATGTACAGAAGAGTGAAATGGTGCTCGAGTTGAACAGAAGGAAGAGTGCGAAAACAGCGGAGGGAAGTTAACACAGAGCAAGAGATCTTTCCCATCCCTGTCACTGTAGAGATTGCCAAGCTCTGATTCTTAAGCAATGCATTACCTTGAGCAGAGCCATTGCAAGAGGCAGTGCCTTGCATTTATGCCTCAGGGGCATAAATGCTCTTTCTTATGCTCAGTTTCTTCTAATGCGATCTACAGACTGGAGAGGGGGGAAGACTTGTGCTTGCAAAGAACTGTGTGTGGCTGGTTGGAGTGGAAGGCTGGAAGGAGAGGCTGGCGGTGGTCAGTGGGGAAGGTGTAGTACAAGAACAAGAAAGGAAAAGTACCTTGCCTTGCCGTGTGGAATTGCAATAGCTGGACACAGAGGTGAGTGATACTCTGTGGGGATTGTGGTTTAGTGAGCAGAGATCAGACAGCTCAGCCCTGTCAGCCTTGCATCACTGGAGTGGGAAAGAGGAGAATTCAGTTGGGCCGATCAGGGCCTGGCCAGAGTAGCTGGCACCCAGAGGTACCTCGGGACCTACTCCAGTCCTACTCCAGCTGCCTCGCCTGTGAAGCTCTGATGTTGCTTGCAGCCACGGGACAGTTTGGCTTCGGCGCTTCTGCAGAGCACTGTGTTCTGGAGCACTGATGGAGCTGTCTTTGCACTGAGCTGCAGCAAGAGAGAAAGGTGGCTCTCCTGACTGTGTACAAAGGAAACCAAGGCACGGACGCGTAAAGAACTGTCCTCTGGATTGATAGTGCACGTGGCTGGGCTGGGAAACAGCCCAGACTGCAAGTGTGTTCATTTTCTTCAAGAGTTTAAATGCGTGAGCTCAGCCCTGCTCTCTGCTGCCAATTGGAGGCCCCTCGCGCTTGTGGCCTGTGTTTTAGTATTACTTCAAAGCACCGACCAGATCTGTGTGATACAGTGCTGTTTGGTGAATCAGTCCAAGCCCCAGGCTGCTGTGTGTAAGAATGTGGCAGCCAGAGTGCTGTGCTTCTTCACTCAGACTAGCCTTTGTGAGAGCAGCATGACCATCTTGCCCCTTATGGGATTATAACCATGTGTACAAATATTTGAAGGGTGTAAATACCGATGAAGGAATGGATTTGCCTAAGCTAGTGCGAGAGAGCAGGGCTCTGAGGCAATTGGAAGGACCTAAGCAGATGATTAGTAGGGAAAGATCCTGTGAAATATTCCCATCTGTGCACAATAGCTTCCAACTGAATGTCAGGTAAAGGGAGAACATACCAGCTGGGGGCTGTATTGAACACACACGCACAAGCTGGTTTTATATTTCTGTATCAAGAAAGGTACAGTAAAAGTGTGGCAAAACCCTGCTGAACTGTGCTTGATGTATACAGCCACGTTTGCTGTAGCTGGGAAGACCAGATATGCTATTTTCTACACGAGTGCAAGGTAGCAGTATGGGAAAAAATGAGAGGAAACCTGAGTTCAAGTTTCTCATGTGAATAATGTGCAGTAAATTACAAGGCTGCTATAATCTGGGATCTTCTGACCCCTCAGCCTGCTGTCATTTGTGTCTGAGTTGTGGCTCCCTATTCATGTGATCAAAGACCTTCTAGTGAGAAGAGTTTAATAAATAGGAGAGACATTGGTGATGTAATGCCTTAAATAACAAGATGATACAGTGATCAGCCAGCTAAATATTGGGTCGCTTCCTGACTGTCACTCCTTACTGCTACTTTTTACTTTTTCATTTTAACATAGATAGCGTATTGGTCTCACCTAACAGAGTTGTCAGTCCATGGAAAGCTGCTGTATTTCTCTGAGCTCAAACTCTTTTGACACGGAGTATTCTCATCCTGCTAAACCAGTACGATTTAAAACAAAACACCCCAAAACAAATGAAAGAAACCCACCCAGCCCTCTTCACACCTCTTTTCATCAGTTCGGTTTTATACCATCTCTAATTAACAGCTCCTTACCTTTAGTAGTCAATCCCCTTTGTCCCCCTTGCCTCTACTGGGGATACTTATAATGGGTAAACTCTTCTTTCTTCTCTCCAGTTGTGCAGGTGGCATTATAAAAGGCCCAAATCAAATCATTTAACAGTAGTATGTGTGAGGGGTAGGGCTCATACCGACATCTTGCAGTAAACTCTGCTGTGCAATTCCGTGACAACTTGTCTGAGATTGCTAAGCAGACTGGATTTCTTGCAGTGATACTCAGCCATCCAGATCAAAGTTTTCCTTGTAAAAGCTGCTCCTTCTTGAACTGTTCATTGCTTGAGTTGTACTCTTTGTCTTTCTCCCTGATGTTTGAAGAAAGAGGGCTAAGAAATTCTCAAATATTTATTTCCTTCCCTGTATACATCATTTACCAGCAAATCACTGTTTTGTCTGCCCTACAAAACTTCATGACAACTGTAAGTGAAATTCAATTAGCTGGAACCATGAGAGAAAATCAGATTTTAATGAGAATATTGAAAACCTCTTCATTCTTTGTGGGTTTTGATAGGCATTTCTGTGCATAATGGACACGGGTTGAAAGACGCTGTTGTTAAAGGTTCAGCATCTCATGCCATTTCAATTAAAGCACTAGAATTCTCTTTAAGAGTTCCTCAGAACTCTTAAAAAATCTAATGTAAAAAATAAAAGAAGCAACAAAGATTGAGGCTCCTTATATTTGTAGGGTTTGCTAAAATTAGTGTTGCATTTTTTATGGAAAATGTGACATATAAAGAAATGTTAGAATGTCATATTTATAGATATATAAATGGAATATATTTTAAGTTTTACTTTGGTTTATATATATAAACATATATATGATATATTTATAGTTTAGTATATAAACATACATTTTATACATATACATGCATGCAAATACATATTTATATAAACGTATAATATATATGTGGAAACAAAAGCTCAGAATTAAATTAATGAATTAATCTCTCAGACTACTTGTCATCCTAATTCTCCATTTGTGCTGTTATTTTAAATAACCTCGTTATCCCAACAGCCTGAACTCCAGTGAATACTTGATTTTTTGATAAGCTCTCTATGAAAGTTCTTAACTTCTGACTAGTGGTTAGGAAGTCTCTGTCTTTCCTTTTCTTCCCTGCCACTCCTCCCAAGCTGGCATACAAGAGTTAGCATGTGGTAGTGGCGTTCCGATCCCAATATATTATTTACAGGATTCTTGTGATGGAACGAAACCTTCTACAAATAATAATCTATTTTTCTAGATGGTAAACATCTGGGTAGTATAAGTAAAGGGGTAATTTATTAGTGTTTGAACAGCTTAAAGGAGGGTAAGTAAAGTTAGTCCTGAACAGCTCAGCACTTCTGGCGCTGCTTTCCATCTCATTTGCGGTCTGTGACTGAGCACAGCACGGCTCGTAAGCAGGAGAGGGGGCAGGGGGAAAGGAGGGAGCAGAGTGGGCACAATGGGCTTTGGCTGTTCCAGTGAGACACCCTTTCATCCTTCTCTCTGTGAGACCCCGCATACCTGCAAAGGGACTTTGGTGTCGAGTGCTTTGAAGCACATCATGTTTTGGTGACAGCTCTGCGGGCTGCAGTGAACCTGTTGCAGTTGTGTGTATGTGTGATTTGTTTGTTCCATGGTCATAATGGATAAAACTCAGACTGTGCTCTGGGAAGAAATCATTAAACCTTTTGTTCTTGTCTCTTTCTTTGTTCCTGAGAAATATTGCTTAGGCTATAACGGTGAATTGGTGCTTTAGTTTGATGAGGGCCACGTTCTTTAATGCTTTCCATTCACTTTATGTGGCAGGCTGTGTGCAAAAAGGTAACACTGCAGGACAGAGATTTCTTGAAGCTTTGTACTCTTCAGGGAAAGATTTTCCTGTATTCTGCCAGTGTTATAAAACAGTGAAGAAATGCTGGGGAAATTTAGCCACGGGGTTTTTTGTTTCACGGCAACCATTAAAGTAGTTTGGGGTAAAATAAAAATCAAGTTCACTCTGAAAGGCCTACTCAATTAAAAACTTAGACCAGTATATAATAAATTCAGATTTTTCCTGTCTTCTTTCCCAACCTCTCAGGTAAACCCACAAGTCCAAGAAACACTGGCAGTTTTAAGTAAAACTGAGAAATGGTCTTTATTAGTTTTAATGAAAAATAAAATTTTGTTGTCTCCTTTTTTTTTTTTCCTGCATGAATCTGATAATGAAGCAGTGCTCTATTTAAAAATGGAAATAAATTAGATTAGGCTGGGTCTTCCCCTGTCCAGAGAAGGAAAATGAGGTGCAATTAATGGCCTGTTAACTAACAAGCTAAGTATTTAAACATCCAGTAGCTTTTTATTTTTCCCTTCATTTTTTTTTTGTCTTTTCTTTTTTAGATTTTTAAAAATATTCTTATCTGCTGAATTTTTTTCCCATTACCTCCTCTAGATAAGGGAAGCAGCATTTTAACCCAGTGGCGTGACGGGCTTGGTTTTTTGTTCCAGCTGCAGATTGCCTTGCCCCATCTGCCTTCCCCACAGGCGCACAAAGCTGAGCCCACCCCCAGCCGCTTCTTTCTTTAACCTAACAGAGGTAGGGCACATCCCCCAGATCGGCTTCTGCTTATTTAGAAGTAAATCCCAACTTTCAGAATCCCTGGCTTGCCTTGGGTGTTGGTTGCCTGTGCAGCATTTATAATGGCTGTGCTGCCAGAGAGAAAGCAGAGCTCTTTCTGCCAACTGGTCTGTCTGAAGTCCATTTATTGTCAGTGCCCCGGTCTGGATCTTGCTGCACGTGTTTGGGGGAATTGGTTTGAGCCTGTGGAGAGCAAAGGTGCTTGGCTGCAGGGCAGCTTGTGGTGTAAAGCAGTACTTCTCAGTATATACTCCTCCCCTTTAGCCGTGTAGACAAACTAAGCATAAAAACCATTTTGTTCTTAAATGGAAAAAATCTGAAGGGTATAAACTGAAATTGTTTTCAGGTTTAAAAAAGTCGAAGAGAAGCAAACACACTGACCCCTCTTCTGTGTCTTATTGTCTGTTCAGGAGAGATCCTCCTGGCAGTGACGGCAAAGGGTCAGTTCAGACGGTTTCTCACTGCTGCATGTGACCATTGTAGAAAGGACCTGGCTTTAATCCTCCTGGTCCTTACTGGAATAAAAATGAAGCTGTCAATCATCAACTGTATTTGATGTTCGGTCCTTTCATACCGTTGAATTTTACAAGGGCAGTCTGCCCTCCTGCATTGTTTGTCATCGGGGGTCTGCAGTGGATTAAATGGCTGCATTTAATGGAATGGAATGGGAAAGGATGAGCAAAAGACAATGCTATTAGTGACCTCCGTTTACCTACTATCCTGCTCACTGGAAACCCACTCGGAGAGTACCGATGAAGGTTCAAATTCAAGCTATGTCTGAGAGACATGGGTGTATGTGCCCTCCTCCCATCCACGGAGCTACCTGATTATTCAGGGTGTGTGTCTCTTCCTTGCTTTACTTGTGGAGGGCTTGTGGAGAATTGCTCGTACTCTGTCTACCTTTTGGCCAGTAAATACCTTTGATTTATCCAGGCAATTTAAAATAATGTATGTTTTTACAGGTGTGATTTAAAAAAGGCATTGCATGAGGTTGGATGAGATGAGGTTGGGGCATTTTTCACTGTGTATTTATGGGCAATTTTACTTTCAACCTTATTCCAAGTGAAAAATAATTCTCCTAGAATGAAGTAACTGTCAATAAAGCTAGAATAGTCCTGGGATCTGGGGTCTGTGTTTTATTCTGGTTTTACTTCCCATACTGTTTTGAATGTGTAGCACCTTTGTCTTCACCTGGCTGTTTCCAAGTTACCAACAAAGGGTTAAATTCAAACAAGTAAGCTAGGAGGAGGATGCATGTGCCAGTCAGGATTCGTAGCTAAATTGCTTTAATACTTTGTTTTTGTAATATATTTGCTGCTTAGCCACATTTTGGCCTTTTTTGTTTTTCTAACAAAATTCATTATGTGAGGTAGCTACTGGATAATTCCTACTTTGACAGAGACAACACCATGCTAAAAATGTCCCTTGGCATAGGGATCGTTAACTGATGGCAATTTGTCCGCCTTTCTGAGTAGGTTTTTCTTCGGCACTAGCTATAGAATCTATGAAATAGTCTGTGGGGGGGAAAAGAGTGTTTGTCTTGTATTGTAACTGAGGATGGACCAAATGCTTGAGGAAAAAATTGTATCAAATAATGAGCTATAGATAGTACTGTATCTTTTCAAGCTCCTGGAAAGAGATGCTTGGGCAGTATTATGTGGCAGTCAGCATGAGAAAATTGGCATTTTGTGAAATGCTACCATAGAATGTGATTCAAACGTCACTATTTATGTATCCATATATGTAGATAACATCAATTACATATTTTTAAATGCTGATGGTGGGTCTAAAAGCTACACACATTACAAACATAAGAGTTTCCTTTTCTGTGGCTTAACCACGGAGAACAAGTCTTACTTTTCTCAATCTGAAAGCTGTATTTGTTTGAATAATAAAATGAAGGGTGGTATTTTGTTAGTAATATTAGTAGAGATTTATTAATATTTTAATGTGGCACCTAAAGGACTACGCCTATTAGGGTTTTTTGAGGGAGTGGGTCGTTTACTTTTTTGATATATCTATTAAAAGAGCATAGCAACGCCATATATTTGCATTTTCTGATCACTAAAAATCCTCCCTCCCATAAATGTGTATGTGAAATTGAGAACCTAATTAAAAGATTAACAGCATGTACAGTAATTTACCCAAAAGGCATGTGTTAATTTGTTAAAACACTAAAGATCTTTATGCTGTCTTTTTTGATGCTATCAAAATATTTTCCGTGGAACTGGTTGAACCTGGTCTCTTCATTATAAATTCTTCTGCAGAGTAAGACAACTTAATTTCATATCTAATTGCATAAGGAATTATAAATTATCTTTTCTAAGAGACCTATGACACTCAAACACAGAATGAACAGATAAAATGGATTTGTTCTAGTACAAATGAAGATATATGGCAGTATTTTTATTACAGGCACCATTTGTTGGGGCTGAGTGTCTGAATATTTTACAATAAGATGCAAAGTGCTATTTGTCGAGCAGTCATTCTAGCAATGCATCTTAAGGTGTTTTGCAACTAATTGCCATGAAACGAAGAAACCCAGATCAACAAAACCCAGGCCCACCCATAAAATAAAACCCTGTGCAGAATGAGATAAATCTGTTCCAAGGGAAATACATTTTATGTGCATTCATAGAAGCAGTGGAGTCTGCTTCTTGGATCAAACATACGACTTTTCTTTTGTTCACAGAGGAAAGACCTGTTGATTCCAAAAGTGTGCTTTTTTTAAGTTCAACAGAAAGGTGACTTACTGCATGTAAAATGATTTCCAGCTAGGGAAGAGGTGCTGCAGTGTAGACTGGAGCACACAGGAGCAGGGTTTCACATCTGGTTTCTCTTGGTGATGATGCATAGAGTAGTTTACTGGAGATGGGGCATTTCCCTGATATAAAGGGAGTTGTAGGTCCTGCTCTGGCTTCTGTGTTAGTGTCACACAACCTGAGGGAATGCCATTCTGCTGCACAATTAGGATGTCCCACCCTCTTGGGGACTTCTGGTGGAATCCTGAACAACTCTGCCTTCCTGCCTTTTAAACACAACCAGAAGATTGTCCTTTGGAAACAGTGGGATGTTGAACAGTACCAAGTGACATAGTAATCTGAGAATTGAATATTAACCTTATGGCGGAATTCAGTAGAAACTGGCAATTATTAGAGATTTGTCTTTTGTAACTTCTTATAGAATTGTATTCTGGCATGCAGAGTTTAAAATATTTTATAGTACATTTACCATTTTGTACTGCACTGTGTCAGTGTTGGTGCCAAGGCCGTTTGAATGTTGATGAACGCCTGTTTAACCAGATTAGATTAAACCCTAATACATTATTTAGTGCAAGGAACAAATTAATATTATACTGACCTTTGGAGGGTTGAACTAATAAATTTATTGCAAGGATTAGTTTGGAATTGCATAATAGAGTCATTCTCTTATTTATTTATCCAGAAGTACTTTTATTATGAAGTTTACTAATACAAAGCTGCTTCTGTTAAGCTGATTGTTATTCCTAGATACTAAAAGATCAATGCCAAATTGTCCTAATCCCAATGTATGGCTGGATTTATGAATTTTTCTAGAAGGGCACTAAAAGGGTAGTACAGCAGTTCATAAAGGTGAGTAGGAAAGAAAAACAATAATTTTTAGATAGAGAGCTTCTGTGGTATGGTTTGAATGGTATGAGACAAAAACTTCAGCATTTATGGTGAAATGTGGATTACCCTTTAAAAAAATTTATGCCTAATAATCCAAAGTGATTTCAGTAACAAGGTTAAGGAACATTTTTGTAATCATAAAAACATGAGGATTTTTTTTTTCCCTTAGCTTTCTGCAGCTCTGTATTAAAACTTCCTTTTGCAAGAACTTCTTATGCTTCGTGGTTTTGAGTGTTTGTCGGTACAGGAAAGTAGGGAGAGAGAAAGCAAAAAAGAATAGAGACAGACAAGTTTTTCTACACTGTAATAGCAATGTCGTGACTGCATTAGGCACAGCAGTGTGATTTTTGGTAGGGTAGTAAGCATCTGCACCATGCCACTGAGGTCCAGCAAATCCCTGTCCCACTCTTCTCCTTGCTGACCAGGGTTGGGATGGAGTTGCAGGTACAGCTGTAGCAGTGGCATGGCACTGTGATGCTCCAGGGTTGCAATGTCAATTTTGTGGAAGGAGGGGCTGTTACAGAACAAAATTGCCATCATACCTCTTCAAGGCTTTTCCTGAATCCTTATCTTTTTTTATCTGGGTCTCTTGTGCAGAAATTCACATTTTGCATGTAAATATGAAGAAGATAGAGAAATCTTAGCTGCAGATGGAAAAAAAAAAAACAACCCTGCAGTGTCTTCATATTTAAAAAAAATCCAGAATTAGAAGGAGATAAATTTATGTAGCCTTTGCACCATAATACTATGGCAAGACCTGACACAAAGCCATAAGGCTTTTTTCACAGATTCAGTTGTCTGGAAATTGTGCAATGCTGTTTAAATAGAATGTCTTTTAATAGATCGCAAGAAATTAAAAAAATAAATTTAAAAAGTCATGTTTTCACCAAGGATTACATGATGGCAGTGTTAACTCCAGTGCAATTAATAGACAGCGTGCACTTTGTTTTCCTTTGAGTGCTTAGCGTTTTTTCGAGATTTTATCTGGTCATGTATCCAGGAACTGGGTATGGATGCAAGCTGCTGTTAATTGAACTGTGTTTAGGACTATTAAAACCATCGTATGTGCAGTATGGCAAGATGTGTATCTAAATGTGCATTTGCAGCAACGTAGCCGTGGCATGCGTATGCTGTAGTAGATAGGCAGCCCCTAGTCCACATATTTTTAGATACAAAACCTAATTGCTTTATGAAAAAACAACTTCTTATATTAGCATAGCATTTATCTTTTACAAAACCTGCAGTTATTTTCCCACAACAGTTGAGAGGTGCAGTTTGTATCTTGACAGGAAGAAAGATGGAATATGTCCTAATTTTGTCGTGGAGCATTGGCCCGTTGAGTCAGGCCTTGTGTCGTAGCAATTTCTTTATATGAAGGAAGGCTGGTCCTGGTTTCCCCTATCTCACACACCTACTGAATGTCTTTTTACATCCAGCTAGTTGTGTGATGTAGTATTTGGGGGGAAGAAGATGCTGTCTTATACGAGGAGTGATCAGTTCAAGTCTGGAAGCAAAAAAAAATACCCCTTATTTCCGTGCTTGATGAATTAAGTCTTTTATATAACATGTTTTATAGCAAAAGGGCTATGTTTGTACAGAAGGAGGTGCCAGAATGCTAATAGAAGTATAGTAGCTCATCTGATGGGTGGGACAGATTTCTGCGTGCTATTTGGAAAAAAAAATTAACCCCGTGTGGGAGTGTAATATCTGGCATTGTTAATTCTTGACATTTTGTTTCCCATACTTCTGAGGCTCTTGATGAGGGGAGCTTCATCTTCTCTGTAAAAATTTAATTTGTAGAGATAAAAAAAAATTCTTAGAGGATTCCATCAGAAGCTTGTTAGCATGATCCTGTCTTTGGCATGAGAACGTGGAACAGAAAAGAATCCAAGCATTTTAATTTGCTGGGAACAAAAAGAAGCTGGTTGGTAACTTTGGGATGCAGTCTTGCTCTCTGAAGCACATTACTTTGCGGGCATGCAGGCATGTGACAGTGTGATCGTACATGGGGCTGGGTTGGTTTTAAGCATGCCTGGGGCCTCCTGTGGCCCTTTTGTTATTTCTCAGCCTTTGGCACCGAGTGCCAGTGGGGGATGTGTGGAGATGGGGAAACAAGAGAAATGGATATTAGAATTCAGTAGCAGATTTAAATTAAGCAGAAACCTCAGTATGCTATAAACTTGTAAGGCTATATATACACTATGGCATGTGGCTGGACCATAGTTATGCTCAGCAAACCACTGAATATTATAGGACAGTTCATATGTTTTCTAATTCTTCCCAGAAAAAAAGAGGATTTCAGTACTAAGTAATACCTTGTTATCGTATTCCTAACTGTTGGCAGCAAAGCAATTTGAACTTTAAAAATAGCAGATTAGATATTTCCCTAAAACTGTACATACTATGTAACATCTTACTGATGTTCCGACAGAACAGCACAGGGATTGACAGAAACTGGGACTGGAAGTGACTTAAGGGAGCTAACGGAGTTTAGCGAAGGTTATGGAAAAGCAGTGCTTTCCAGCAGATGTCCTGTGAAGAGAGATGGGAAGGGATGAGAGGTGCCAAAGCAGGAGCTACTCACCACGAACATGACTTTTTCAGCCAAGAGGAGTCCAGGCTGACAGTGTCATTTGGGAATTTGCATCCTCAGTAGGAAGAGTTGAGAAGAGGAGTGAAAAAGCTGGTAGTAGTAGAGATAATGTCCTGACCTCTTAAAACATAAGCATGAGGTTCATATCTCAGAGAAAAATATTCCTCACAATGGTGGAAACTGAGATGTAGAGTTCTGCTACTATTGTAGTAAGGCCAAAAATAGAACTAGAAAGTTTTGTCTTGATGCGAAGACTAAGTGAAATAGAAAAGTTAGATGGCATCCAGTGCTGTGTTGTAGGGTCCAAAATCAGCTCACACAGTGCTGTTAGTGTTCATGCATAGCTGTTGGTGCTGTAGCTTCAATAAGGGATTCTTTACCAGAAAATTAAGCCATGTTTTCAGTTACAGAACTGTAAATAAAGTCAAATGCTTCTGAAGTCAGTGGAGTTTTTGATTTCCACTGATGCAGTTGAGGGCAGAGGTTGAAACATGATTTTTGTTTCTAGGTGTTTCTCAAGCTGTATTTCAAACTTTGTTTATATGAAGAAGTAAATGTGTTGTGAGGTGGAGTGGGAGCATAGGCAACACAGGTTCACATAATTTTATGTATATTAGTATGTGGTTACTGATCCTATACTTGATTGTTTGCAAAGAGCTTGTTTGAGGTGTTCCATCCATGTAATTTTTCAGCTGTATCCTAATATGGAAAACCAAACTCAATACAGCTGTTCCGGAGTGAGTTATTTAGCTACAGGAGATACAGGCCAAAGCCATTTTACTACAGAACAGTTTTTCTTCTATGAAAGTCATCTTTTTGCAGGATACTTTTTGTTTAATGATATTCAGAGTAATCTGATTGTTATTTCTAATGTATCATTGAAGCTTGGGTTTGGGTTCTTGCTTGCTTATGTGAATACCTGAGACACAGTGGCTTAGACTGGGACAACAAAACAGGTATTGCCTGTAGGAATCCTCCTACCACTTCAGACTCATGGAGAAAGATGACCTTTGTCCTCAGAGGCCAGAAGTGTGGGAACTCTAAGACTGAAAGTAAGGAGCCATGTGTGTCTTAATATATATAAGATTGGACTTGGTTTCAAGTACTTTCCTTAAGACTGGAGGGAGGAGAAAGCTGCAGAGAGTAGGGAGACACATGAAGCCTGAAGTTAAGAGCCTGAAAGCAGGGTATGGTGTTGCTTTAGTCGTGTTTGATTGAAGGTGGGGATAGCAAATATCCACCATTTTGGCAAGGACTGAGAAGTTGGTCTTTAACTTGACTAATACGTATGTGTATGTAGGAAGGTTTTAAAAGAAGGGGAAAATACCTGTTAATTTGGACTATTTGTGGTTGAAACATGAGCACTTGGTTGTAATAAGGAGAAATACAGTAACTTTTTGATTTCAGAGAACTTTTTAGAAATATTAATTCAAATTAAGATTCATGTATTTTGTGAGGTTTTCACATAGAGTGGAAAGCAGGGTACCCTGTCTGACTGCATCCATAAATCAAGATGGTGCCTTCTTTTCTGTGAAGCTTAAGGTAAAAGAGTTTTGGTTTTAAAGCACAAGGTGGTTAGTACTTGTCTGTAGACTTCTAAATAATACACAAAGGCAAAAGATTTTTATTTGATTAGCTCTTTTTTTCATTTATTAACAAGGTGCTTATGGAGAAACATTCATCAGAAGCTTTAGAAGTTGTGGGAGATTTATGATGTCATATGATGTCATTACAGCAATACGCTGCATTGTAAAACTTCAGAGCAACCACTGCTGTACCACCAGGGTGAATAATGGAGCATTCATTCACTCCTACCAAATCCCAACATCAAATATTCCACAGGCTCTCTTAAAACAGAAATTGTGCCTGTTGGAACATGTACTGAGGAGTAATGTTTCAGAGGGTATAGTCAGAGTACCTCAAAAAGAGTGGTAGATACTTTAACTCCCAGAAGTTGTTGAGTTAAAACTGCACAAAAGCTAGAGATTCTTGAAGGTAAAGGCTCTTCATATGGAAGCGCCTGGAAAAAAATCTTGGCTATCTCGTGGGGAACTGGTGAGAAGGAACACGAGGCCAAATGCTGCTCGGTTACACGATCCTATGTTTGGAGTAGCGCCAAAGACGAGCGCTTTCCCTGCTGCGACTGGACTGGGGAGAGTACAGCTCTGAGAGGTCTGAGCAACCAGTGACTCTACTCTAAACCACACATAAAACAAGTTTAGCAATCTTGGACTGTTGAACAATGATTCATTTTATAATACGACCGCAAATGTAGCTGTGTTGGTAATGATTGCTTCAAACAGCTCGAGAAACTGAACGAGCAAGGAGAAGTTGGGATTACCCTTAGCCATACTAAGTGTCCTTGTTGGGCCAGAGGTCAAGGCTTCCTGGTAAAGCTTTTGCCCTGGGCTGCACAAGCAGGCAGGGCAGAGCTCTGCTTGCAATAGACAGACAAAGGTCTCATTCTTTAATGGTAAATGTGCTTTAACAGCCTCCACTGTTTACTAATACTTAAAATGAAAGGAAATGTTAAGTCTGCTGCTTGTTCAGGATGTTAACAGCTGTATGGCAAATACATCTATAGTAGAGGAGGGAGAGGAAGATACAAGCAACTTTCATAGTCATCCTTTCATATCTGTAATTACATCCAGACTTAGCAGCAGTGTCATTTCGTTTTGCAGAGGAGCGTGGCAGCCCTTGAAGTGAGATTTGTTAGTGTTCAATCCCATACGGTAGAAAAGGTCCATTGTGCTCTGACCTGCTTTAAAACAAACCATACTAAACCATGCATGCATACTCAAAGAGTCCCCCCTTTTTATAGACAACTGCCATTTGTTGCAAGGGTTGCTATGGCAAACCAGGGCAGAAAATCCTGTCTTGATGTTAAAGCGAAATACTTAGAAATTATAAGGAGACAGATTTTGAGAATATAAATTAATTAAATGGCAGTAATTGCATTATTGCACTATCTTGCCAGCGAAATAGCTATTCCTGTGAGAGCCTATTACTGTGTTAGGTCTTGGAGCAGAGTGTAATTTTTTGAATGTGCTCTAGGTTTTCAAAATCTGTCTTTTTGCGTTTATTTAATTCTAACTAGTGATAAATAGCAGCTTAGCCTTGCAAAGGTGGTCGTCATCCGGCGTGCTTGAGTTGTTAAATCTGGAAGAAGACTGAATAAGCATTTGCAGTTTGGGCTTTAAACTGACAGAAATAGCTAACTATAACCTCACCAATCTGGCCTACATAGCTGCTGGGTAGGTTGCTGGGTTGGGATCATTGTCTTTGGTTTTGGACAGGAAATGTTATGTTTCTTCCAGATAGAAGTCCTACAGCTGTCTAATGTGCCTTTTGCTCCTTGGCTGCTGGAGGTGTAAAGTGTCAGGCAAGAAGGAGACTTCTATGGTACATTGCTTCATTTGAGAGAAAAAGGAAAAAAGCAAGACTGTTTTATGTTGCTTGTCTTATTAAACCCCCCATGTCCTGAGTACTTAACAGGTCTGACCTTACTGCAGTTATGCCCTTCTTCAAATCACCAGTGAAAGGGTGAAGAAAAAGCTTCAGAAACAGAACTGATAAACTGGATCCTGCCTAGTATCTTTTTAGTGCAATTAGAAAAGCTGTTTGGACTTGTTTTTGCTTTAAATGCTGAAAACAAAACAGTTTTGTCTCCTTACATCTATAACAGTTATTCATTAAAGTATTTCCTTACATTTTTAAGTAGGACTGTGTTACTGTCCTTTGATGACATTTGGGGAGAAATGAAGACTAAAATGCTTATTTCCCACATCTGAAATAGGAGATTCAGATTTAGAAGGAGAAAGAGAACAGACCGCTATATAGGAAAAGAAATGAAAAATGTTTTTTGTAAATATATTACCTTGGACTGTGAAGAACCTTACTCAGGGTGACCTGGTGAGTGAAGTCCTTTCTGTAGGTGTTCTCCAAGCATCTCTGGTCTTTGCTCAGTTGATCTCAGTTGATCAATCAGCCTCTGCTTGGCTGAATGTGGGCACGGGCTGGTGACTCTGTGTTGATTATGCCAGTATTGCTGGTCTTATGAATTGACCATCTGCTGTTTGCTTCTGCGTGCACTTAAGAATCAGGCAGGAAGAGCACTGGTAGTAGCCTAGGATTAGTACCTACGTCAAAGTTCAGGAGCTCTACAATCTTCTCAGTTTTGCCACTGCCTATTTGTCTTCAAAGAATCATCTTTAGCTGTCCTACTAATACAGCTTGCTGCAGGTGGTTGTGCTGGTTAACAAAGGTAAACACGTGCTTCTGTCGAATTTCCAGAGTTCATTTTAGTGCACTGAGAGTGTTGTTTTGTACGCTCCCCTTGGGTTCCTGAGTAGGCAGTAGACTGTCCAATGCATCCAAGGAATGGAATGTGACAAAGCTTCTGTGTTGTGGATTGAATTTTATGAGTTTGGAAGAGGGACCAGCAGCTTCCCAAATGGGAATTTAAAAAAAGAGAAATGTAAAAACGTTTCTAACTAGTTCATGTCAGCATCTTAATCTGGAACTGGCCGTGTCTAATGCAAGATGCTTTTCATGCCATCGTGTTTGCCAGCTGCCTCTTAGACTAAGGCATCTGTAGTGATTCAAGAGTTCAACTTTGTGTTAGAAAAAGAAAGGCACTTGTGCAATATCATTAAAAGCTGAGCCAATTTTTTTTTTAATATTACTTATTTGAATCCACTGTCTTTCCTAGTATTTTGTGAGGCATTTTTCTTTCTTGTTGCATTTATCATTATTCAGCTGAGAGGTTTTTCACTGCGTTACCCACCTTAAAATGATCTCATGTTCAAGGCTAAAATTAAGGAGTTTTGAAAACCTGGATATTCTGATTGTCACTAGGTGGGGATTAGGTATAGATGACTGAGTGCTTTGAAAAGGAGTTTTGTATCCACTTATCAGCTGTTCTTAATAGAAATGACAACTAAAAAATTTTCAAAATACAAAAAAAGTTAATTGAAAACTACTTTTTCATACATGTTGCCGTCATTCCTTATGGGTAAACATATGCATAAAACATTGTAGCTACAACCACAACATTCGTGTTTATTAGATGCTTTTTTATACTAACTCTGTGTTGTAAATGAATAATATTTATCTTAAATGCTATATTTTTCCTGTACGGTTACAACCAAAATTAAACAGATTCTCTGTATGGAATTATGTCCCCAACTACTTCCCCCCAAGGTATTTTTAAACTTTTTGCCTAAATGATGTGCATTATTTTAATTACAGCACATAATAATTATCTGGACGGTATTGGTTATTACGTCAGTCCGAAGTGCCACTTAAGTCCTTTTCTTCTCACAATTAACAGAATAATAATTGTTTCAGAGGCGAGCAGGGATACAAACCCCAGTTAAATCCTAGCAGGCATGTCATTATCATAGCAGGGGAAAGCAAAGGAGCAGGTCCCTCCCTGGGCGAAAGCATCGGGAGCAAACGGGTGGCTATATTTATTTTGGCAGGCAGAAGCTGTTGTGAGCCCGGAGTCCCAGCCAAAACCAAGTGAGCTTGGAGTTGACTTGAGCTGTTTCTCAAATGTTTTTGTGAACTCTCACTTTTTTTTTTTAATTCCCCATGTTGTTTTAATTATATTTCTCAGTGCTGGGAACATCACACTAGATCTTCCGTGTTTCGGGATTATTTGTGAAAAGATTTCTCATCAGCTAATAACAATTGTTTAACAAAAAGTCTTCATTGGTTAGGGTAAAATCTGAGCTCAGATGTGTGATCACATAAGGGAAAATTCCATTGAGACTTGGAGTGGAATGAAGCCCCCTCCTTAATACTTTTGTGTAACATATGTCACTGTATTAAAAATAATTACTTTGGTTCCTTAGAGGGGAAGAAGAAGGAGGTTTTTTTTAAAACTGGAATTCTATATTGAGTAGGCAAATAAACTCCAGAGATTGCTTTCATTGGAAAAGGATATTTTAAATGGTACCTTTTACTTGAATGTTGGCCAGTTTAATTTAGATTATTGCTTCTGACAATTAACCTCGGGTTGGGCTGCACTTGTCTCATTAGCAATGTGGCGAGTGATGAACTTGGATCCATGAGGGCTCAGCTCTCACCTGGGAAACTCCCCTGCCGAGGCTGTGCCACTGCTTATTAACAAAGTATTAACAATTTATTAACAAATCCACCTAAAAGCCGTCTGTGGAGAGCTGGGACTGGGGGATTAAACAAATATATTAGTAGTCTTATAAAATTGTTAGAATAGTTTTGCCAAGAGAGATAGTTAAATAGCAGAGGAGGCATGGACATAAGTTTTAAAAATATGTTGTTTTGAGATGATCTGGTTTTGGTGTTTTCCTTTTCAAACTTTTTGTAGTTTGAGACAGAGTTTCTCCTTCAAAATGTATCTGCTCTAAAAACAAGTTTTTAAATAAAAAGGAAATAGAGTGAGAGTAAGAATATGGGTAAATAATTAAAGAATAAAATTCTTAAATTCTGTTTGAAAGTAATACTTCATCTGCCAGGAAATGATCAGTTGATTTGTTTTTCATTTAAGCAAAGCCAGTTACGCAAGTTGTGGTGTTATGAACTGATTTTCTCTCTTCTTCTCCCCTGATTTTTATCCACCAAAGCGAAATATCTGTTACTTCCACAGTCTGTTGCTCTGTGTTACACAGGGAATATTCTGAAATAATGTCATCTTTTGGTGGTGGTTTGGCAAACAAAAGGATTGTAGACAATTTTCTGTAATAGGAATAATGATTTTACGACTTTGTATAGCTTGAAAGCTTCTCATGTAAATATAGTCAGAGAATGACTACTAATGTTCATACCCCAAGATGAAATACAAAGAATTTTCTGGCATTTCTGGGAGAAATAGCTGAAAAAAAATTTGTTTGCTTTTNATTTTTCTTTTTTTTTTTTTTTTTTTTTACTCTTTATGTACTTTATTTCTGAGTTATAGCAACAAGCTGTGTACCTGTGTCTAAATTTACGTACATACATATCAAATGTGTAGTGTCCAGAGTTAACACGGCTACACATATCTTTATGTGCAGGAAGGGGGAAAAGTGTTAGTCCCTGAAATAAGTTTTTTATTTTTACCTTTTAATTTTAATTCCCTTTGTGTTATATTATATCAGCTCCCTACAAATACTTTACTATTTTTACTGTGAGAATCAGTAAAGGAAGCAGGATTTAAACTGACTGCTCTGTTCTCTCCCTTTACTGGGGCTATGCACATAATATTTGCATTCACTTAAAAGATATCACACCTGTTATTTAGAAATAGTTATTCTATTAAATATCTAATAGTGCATGCATGAAAACAGATCCAGAAGAGAATACATCAAAAAAGATTTGTTCTGGCAGTAAAGTGGGTCATTTTAATGGAAAAATGCAATCTTTTTCTCTCCTTGGCTGCAGTGAGGGAGGCGTTGTGTGCAGCTGGCCAGTTGGCTGTGCAGCCCATATGTGCACAGTGAAGAAGGCTGATGCCGAGGTGCGAATTGACTGGCAGCCATCGCCACGCCTGCCTGCCATGGTCCTTCCTCATCTACCACGGCAGCTTCCCCTGCTCTGGGGACAGCACCTTTGTGCTTTCTGGGCTGCCCTGCTCTGTATGGGCTGAGTGGGCACCCTTGGGCATGGCTCTTGTGGAGCAGCCATCCCTTGCTCATCCCAGTAGACCACTCATGGCACCTCTAGTGCTCTCTTCCTCTGTTTATAAATTTGAGTAAAATGCATGGGAAGAAGATGGGAATTAAAGTCGTGACTCAAGCTAAACAGAGTGTAACTCATTGCCTTGGGGGTAGGAGGAGGAAGGGGTATTAGAGGTTTGCGGTCTGGAGATTTATTCCTGTAGAGCTGGGAGGTGCTGGCTGTCATTCAGAGACAGGAGCAGCGAGGCGTGGGCGGGAGGAGGAAGGTGGCAGTGATGTGGCCCTGGGTGGGCGGGTGAGCAGGCACTGACCAGCAGAGCTGCTTGCCATGAGGGATTCTCAGCCCAGGGTTGAAAGCATCTTATTCTCTATGACAAATCTGAGGTCTGTTTTAGCAGGAAAGAAAACCTATTCATTGATTTTTCAAGCTAAAAATTGAAATTATTTCCTTTGTACACCTAAGGAGGGCCTAAGAGGCTGGTAACAAGGCTGAGATCGTTTTCTGGCTAGGGACAGTTGTTGGTGGAGGGTTCTGCTGTCTCACTGAAGCTGAGGGAGGGTGTGCATCGTTCTTGCCCATCAACCTCTCAAGTCTTCCTGTCTTTTGTGAGACACAGCACTGCAAAATTCCCTTTCCTCTACTGGCAGAAAACTTCTCAGCCATAATAATGGCATAATTTTGTGGTTCTGCCAAGATTGCTCAAAAGTTTTGGTTGTGATACATAGTTACATTGGCTAATATTTTCCTTCAAGATAAAAATGACTCAAAAGATGCTTCAGGTATGACATTCCTTTCGTTTATGTAGGCCATATGGAGGTACTTACCACAGTTAATGGAATACGAAGCCTTTTGTAAACTACGTACCTGAATAAAAGCCGGCTTAAGTCCTTAATGTTTGAAATTGATGCCTCCCTTTCATTTGTAAAGAGCTTGTTAGCTTAGCGTAAACATAGAGTATTTCCATTTCAAACTCTTATCTTGCTTTTTCTGAATTAACCGTGTTCTTTAGACATCTCCAGATGAGGGGCCTCCGTATCTTTATTTCTTTGAGCATATGATGAAAAACATTTCACCTGAGAAGTAGGTAAAGGAGGTAACAAAGAGGCCACTATTTTGGGCCTCCAGCAATAAAATTATTCCTGATTGTGAAGATTGGGTAGGACTTAATTTTCAGCATGGCTTGATTGAACAACCTCTTGAATTTCGTAAGAGCAACGTGTTTAGTCTAGAACAGTTTATCTAGACTAAGCTATTTTTCACAAAATCCTATAGATTAATCTCTAATTTATCAATTTCATTTAATATGTAATTTTATTCTCCTAGAGTGCAGTTTTAATGATGTGGCTTTGATCTTTTCCATCTACACTACAGTGATGACTGGTCACACTGATTGGGACCCTTACTGCATGAGCTTTTCAAATGAGTTAATCTGTGATAAATTGTAATCCAGGGTCATCACCTGGGAAACATGAGAGCTGTTTTAGTGCTGATAGGCTCCCCTGGTTGGATTTTCATCCACCATAAACTCAGATGTCAAATGAAGAAAAGAGGGTATTTTTTGCTGATTAGAAGACATTTCAGATAGTTTTAAGTCTGAATTATTATAGTATTTTAGGCGTCTCAGATTTTTAGGATAATTCTTTAGTGCTAAAGTTTTTTCTTACTCAGAAAATCTTTATTTCTTTGGTGCATATACCTGTGTTAAGACCTTCAGCATGAAACAACCGGTAATACTCCATGCCTCCAAGTGAACAAAAGGCTTTGGAGAAGTAAAATAGACTTTCACTTCCATTAAGATGCAGATACCCACAGTGCAACCCACATCCCACCACCTGAGTGAGTGCCAAGAGCAGAGAATAGATACTGGCTGTGGGAAACGACTGTGTTGGCAGGAACCAGATTGAGGCTTTTCCTCCAGGGTGACCTTTGAAATCAATCAGGTTGTGCAAACGATAAACTTCCCAAAGCTGCCTTGGTGTGTTGGGCTGGTAATGCTCCCTCAGTGCTGAGGTCTGCTCTGGTTCCCTGCACCACTAAGGAGAAGAGAATATATCTGGATTATTGGAGGGTTGTTTGGCCTGTTCTTTCAGGAATATGTGTGCAGTGTATTCATCTTCCTACACAAGACTTCGTGAAGTAGTTATTGATATCTTGTTTGCTCCTTTAGCATGATACTATTACTTGAAATCCCCAGTCAGTTACTCTGTATTTGTAGTACAGAGGAGAACGCTGGCAGTAGTATAGGTTGTGCCTTGTGGTGAAATGGCATCTCTGGTAGATTCCAGGGATTTTCCAGTGTTGGTGCCATGTTCTGAATAAGGCATCATCCCACTGTATCTTTCTTTAATTATATTCCCCAGAACTGGGAATGAGCCTCTGGATTCCTTTTCTGCTTTCACATGTAGAAGCTGTGCATACGTGGGCCCAAGGCACCTGTGGCTTTGGGATATAGTTAGAAATGACTGTCTTTCCTCCCTTTTCTCTTGAAATATCACCATGCAGCATTTTTTAGCTCTTTGACTTGACTATGACATAGAGTTTAGGAAAGAGAAAGAAGTGGTAAGAGGAGGTACTAGAGCTCTGCACCATCTCACAAGGGTGTTCACAGTGCTACCAGTGCTTGAGGCTATTGATTCTTGGAGTGTCTGGTACTGTCCATTAAACACTCATGGTGGTTTTGGCTGGGATGGAGTAATTTTTCTTCATAGCAGCTCCACAATTTCTATATGCTGTGATTACATGAGAATCTTAAACGCTACTAAAGAAGCGGTGAACTGGAAATGCTTCTAAGCGTGATGTGTGTGTGCTGCAAACCTCCAGATCCAAAATGTGAATAACTCTTTCCAGTCTTTGCC
The DNA here is from genome assembly GCA_013397755.1 of Cnemophilus loriae. Taxonomy (NCBI): domain Eukaryota; kingdom Metazoa; phylum Chordata; class Aves; order Passeriformes; family Corvidae; genus Cnemophilus; species Cnemophilus loriae. Next base: position 81,847 of record VZTF01002845.1, on the reverse strand, counting down.
ATGTGCACAGGAATTTATCATTTAAATTAAAAGAATAGTTATTTCTGTCTTTCTATTTTTTGTTCTCTTCTTCACAAAATGACTAACATGAAATTAAAATGCTAACAGGATCCAAAAAGGATCTGGTGGCTTTGTAAGAAAATAGGTTCAGTTCTAGGAAGATGTGGGCTAAGAAAACAAATCTAGGTTCATCTCAGCATTAATGTGGGCTCATCAACGATACAAGGGAAAACTGTTTTTTCTGAGTCTGGTAACAGTTCCTGCTTGCTCTGAGTCATCTCCTCTAGTGGTGAACTAGTCTTTTTTTTTTTTTTCCGCTTTTGTTTTCTGTTGATAGGAAATGTAGCATAGTTCACTAACCAGCAAAGCTTTATTTAGACTTGTCAGAAATGCAGATTTTTTTTTTTTTGCTGTTCCTGGGAATAAAAGAGGGAGATGGGGAACTTGAGATCAGATTATCAACTGAAATAAGTGTCAGTAAAGGAAAATTTCTTATTTAACTTAATCAAATTTATCTGAATTTGCAATGCCTCCCAAATTAAGAACTAGGGTTATTAAAATGTATTTTGAAAAGAAATATTGCAACCTTAAAGATACTATTCTCTGTCTCTCCTTAATCAATCAATTTTTAAGGGAAGGATGAGGTTTAATCCCTTACCTTTTACCTGTTTGTGCTATGAGTGAGACCTCAGCCTAAGTATCAACAGTCTTAGGTCTGTTGCCTGTTCTTAGATATACATCTGCATGCAGATTTTCATGGCTACTTCTGCTTCCATAAAAATTTTAATATAAAAATGCTAAAATTACAAGTATTACCTCCCCTGCTAACTGCTTCGTGGTGAAACTAGTTCTTAACTAAATGTCATTAGAGATACTGAGATCAAGCTCGTGGACAGTTTTTGGTCCTGTATGGATCTGGACATACTCTTACAGTAAGGCAGCTACAGAGAGCAGAGGACTTCAAGGTTGAATGGCAAAAATTACAGCAACTGTATCATCTTCACTTATTGCATTCATGTTGAATTAGTGGAAGCAGTTGTTTGAGATTATCAGTAAAGTCCTCAATCCGTCTACTTCCTCAGCAATTCTTGCTTTTCTATCCTGATAGTTAGATGCTGTCCTACTAGTTTTTCAGTTGTTCATGTTGTTTTTTTCTCATGGAAGTCAAGAAATGAATGTCTGGTGGGAGGAAAGAAAAGACAGAAGGCAAACCAAAAGTAGTAATTTAGAGAAAAAAACATTCTGCTAGTCTTTATAAAGCGTAAGGAAAACCCCAAGACACAAATCTTAAACTAAAGAGATTAAGCTGTTTAACTACATAGGCCAGAATATGAAACTGCATTAGTTTAGGGATTTGTTTGTGCAGCACAGTATGCTGTATGCCCTTATTTTTCTTTGGACTTGAGACCCATGAATTTTCAAATCTACTTGTAGTTGACTCCACACAAAGATAGTTGGCTACTGTATGTTTGCAGTCTGAGCCAGACTTTCTGTGCTCTCTGTAGCTGTTGCTGTGAGTAGGCAGGATATTCAGATTCATACAAGGCCAAACAATGTCTGTAGGCTTAATTCTAAGCCTATTATCCTCTACAATGTCCTGTTAGCAATGCTCTTTTATAACCTTTAAAACATGTTTTATGTATTCAGCTGCAATGCCATGTTATTGTGCTGTTTCTCCTGCTCAGTAGACTGACTTTCCATGTGAAGCTTATAGGCAAGTATTGAAGCTGGGTGAATTGAAGGAGTTTGGGGCACTGGCATCTTTTTGAAAACAGATGCAAGGTTTCCCCCAAAGAGGGAAAACATCATCTACCTCTCCTCTTCCCCATTCGGAAGCATCATATGAAATTCAAGAAAGACTTCTGGAAGGTAGGGACCAAAGGCTGTCTGCCTGGATACCCCGTTTTTGCTGAAGGTGTCGTGAGGCAGGTTGTGTTGGTGGCATTGGGCTGGCAGAAAGCTGACAAAGAAGGCTGGACAGCAAATGTTTGTGTAAAGCTCTGGTCCTTTTACTCATGTGCAGCCCCTTATAGGTGATGAGGTGGCAATACGGTCACCGGGTCCAAAATCTGTGGCGAGGTGATCCAGGCATTGTTTATGGCTGTTCAGGAACACGTGCAGTGGAGAAAAGCACCACCTGTTGAGTACACTTGCATTCATGTTTCTTAGCAACTGAGGAAACTACACTAAAGCCCCAGTTCTCAGTCTGTAAAGCTGAGCTGGAAGCACGTTGCCGGTCCCCAATAGCACTATCTGCTTACGTTGCCTCTCTGGGAGGCCCTAAATTAGAGACAGGTCCTGGTGCCACGCTGGGATGGCAGAGAAGCAGCACGTTTTGCTAGGGACCCTGGGACTCGAGGAGAGACAGCTGATGTCCAAAGCAAGAGGAACAGCCATGGTTTTAAGATGGCAGAGCAAACCTCTACTCATGGCAGCAACTAAAGGAGCTCTTTGATCAGGGAATAAGCTGAGTTGTGATGGTCTGGATTTCAAGGGTGTTCAGCAGCCACTGCTCCCTGGGAGGAGGCACAGCCTGTGCTCCCATGCAGCTGAGCAAGCTCAGGTGTCCCAGGACTAAGCTAGGAGCGATCTTACCGTAAGAGCACAGATTGCCCAAAGGACAGTAATTTCATGCAAAACTGGGGGGAGTGCCCTGCTTTGGGCGTGATGTGGGGATGGTGTTAGGGACATGCTGTGGGTGCTGCAATCCTATGGACATTGGGTCTACTGAATAATACAGCTGAGAAAGCCCCAGTGTGAGAGTGCCTCTCAGGAGAGGGCAGCCTGCTGGAGGGTGAAGCTGAGCTCCAGGCTGACAGGGTTATGAAAGACACCTGGATGCAGTCCCCTTTCTGTCATGAGTTGTCATGAATCAAAAGACTTTGTATTTGTGCCATGAAAGTGATATTTATTGGAGTGGCGCTCTCTCAGATAGATGACAGAAGTGGACTTCTCTCTCTTTATGCATATTCTTGCTGTCCAAGGCAAGTGCCCGCTTTCCCCAAAAATAACAAAAGAGAGATGCTGTGCAGGGCTGAATGTGGTTTTCCTCAGTGGAGGTGGTAGTTTTATAAGTAATATAGCAAATGTAAAAAATACTTGAGAATCACAGAATATTCTGAGTTGGAAGAGACCCACAAGGCTCATTGAATCCACTCTGGAAACTTAAGTGAATGGCCTGTTGTCTTGTTTTTTTAATAGTACTTCCTTTGCTTCCTTGCCGTTCTATTTATTTGTGGTATTCCTGTTCTATCATATAACAGTTTTAAAAATAATCTGCTGAAGTAAATAACATCATTTTTTTTTCCTATTTCCTTACCAATTATTGACTGTTTTTTCAAACAGAATAGGGGTTGGAAAATTAAATAAAGACTTCCAAAATAACAAGCTCCAGAAAATTTTATTTAATTTGTGGGTTCGTTCTGTTCGCTCTCTCTCTCCCCCCCCTCCTTGTTTTTTTCTTTTTTTTAAGAAGATCTTTATTAATTTAGTCTAGTAACTTAGTGCCTATATTAAATTAATCTAATAAAAGTCAGGGTCCTCACATAACGTTTCCCAAATGTGAAGCAGCATCTATTACACGAGACACAATCTTTTTACTGTAAGATGTAAACCTGATATGTAGAATTACAAGCCATTAAACTGTTTAGTGTATGTTATTTAAGTCAAATACTACAGTACAGTCATGCTGGAGGAAAGGAAGGGGCAATGCTAGAATTCAAAAAACTAAAAACTCAAAACCAAGCTTCATGTATCAAAGTGATTTTCATCTATGAAAGTGCTCTGAAGTGTGGCATTAAACTTTGTAACACTAAGAGTCTTTTTGTTGAGTTACACCCATGATTCTATAAAATTTTTAATATATGACCATATAAATATCATATATAATCATGTAAATGCATAGTCTGTATTAAAGTCTGTGTACTGGTAACAGATGTGCAAGCCAGAAAGTGTTTAAATTGACTGGCTCATAGATGTGTTGTTGCAGCACAGAGTTTTGTGCTCTAAACCATCACTGATATACAGAGTTTATGAGAGCATTTTTAAACAGCAAGAGCAAAGACTTCCAGCAGCTGCAGTTCAAGGGGCTTTGTGCTGCCAGAGCTTCGTGTGGCTCTGCTGTGCTTTCCCCTTGGGTGAAGGTCACCCTTTTGTGCAGAGCCCTGAAGTTGCACAAGTCTCATGAGCTGGGGTGGAGCATTCGTCATTCGGGGATTGTGGGTGTTCCTGTTGATTTGTGGATGTGTACATCACAGTGTAATCACGTAGTTTATTCCTGTTCTCTCACTGAATTATTTATTATGGACTGAAACGAGGAAGGAGGGGGGTTCTTTTGTATTGGCAGAAGCATAGGATTATGTTCATTGTGTGCTTTCAATCACTAAATCACCGATATGTCAATTGGTAGAATACAGTCTACCTCACATGTAGGATGTTGCAAATCTCAGTGAATTAATGTTTTTAAAGTGCATTGGGACCCTCTGAGGAAAGACTCTTTAGAAGTACAGTGGAGAATTCTGCTGATTATTTTTTTCCCATCTATTACCCCAATATGTCATTGACTGAAATTCGGTAGAATAATACAGGCACCCGTATAATGATGGGCAAAGGCAGTAAAATATTTTTTTTAGATTTCCCAGAAAGCTAGAAAAGACAGCTCAATAGTATAATACAAAAATTAATATAATCGGTTTATTTCCTTGTAATTTTTCCTGTTGCTTTTTCATCCTTTCTGCTTGAAAAGTTGTTCACTTTGCTGGATTAACAGTAATAACTACAAATTATGGCTTTATGTTGTTACAGTGTGATGATATATTTCAGCCAGTGTAGAGGTAAGAAACACAGGCTGAGTTGTTATGTACGGCAGGGTAGTGATTTTCTGCAAACTGATTTATGAATAAATAATTCTATGTGCTTATTACATGGGACAGGCAATTTTTAATTTCTGTAACAAAACACAGCTCAACAAAGGAAAATTACCTGCTAAAGCATAGGGACAAGATGCCTTTGAAGGGGATAAACAGATGCAATCACTGTCACAAGAGCCTGCCCATCTTGTGGGGGGAGTCCTGCAGTAGTGGCTGTTAGAGAAAATGGCTTGGTCGTCCCAGAAGCAGGGCTTTTATTGGGTGTCTCACTGAGGTCTTTCATTTGGAGCTGTAAAAGAAATCAGAAGTGTTTGGGTGTTAATGCTAACCTGCAGTTTCTCCTGAGTGTCTGTTGTGTTGATAAGAGCTGCTTAAAAAGCATCATGTTTGATCAAAGCTACTTGATTGAATTCACAAGGCAGCAGCAAATGTTGGTTGTGTTCTTCAACCAGCCTCGTGTTTGCAGTCCACCACTCTCAGGCTGTAGTCCTGGGATCCCTGGGATGCAAGGAAATAAATTCTAGGACACCTGACTAACTTTTAACTCTGGCAGATTAGCATTTAAAATAAATTACATGGATGCTGCGTATGCATATGTGTTGATCCTACGAGTATCCATTTAAGATGTAATTCAGGTATGCTCATAAATTGTGAAATGCGAAATCAGGAGTATAGCCATGGTGGGAGCAGGGGATAGTTTGAAGGGAGCCAGTGGCAGGGTGAAGCATATTCTGGTCCTGTTTGCTCTGTTTAGCCACAAAAAGGAATTTGGAAAATGCCCCGTTTTAAGAGTTTGATTTTACATCAGTGAGATATTGAAGAGTACCTAGAGGTGTCCCCCTGATTGCTATGGTGCTATCCAGATTAAAAGTTACCTGTGCAGGTGAGTGGAGATGCAGGACCCGGTCTTCATTGCCTTTAGGACCAAGAAGTGTCATAGCTAGACTATGATATATATGTTCTAAACCCCAGATGTGGCATTCTTAGAATGAGTGTACTGTGTGGCTATCTTTCCATTTGCAATGACAAATGAGGTTTCTAGCCTATATAGATAAATAATTTGTATGGGACAGTGTGAACTACATAATAATGAAAAGGGTTTGCCAGCTTAGCTGTATTTTTCTAGAAAGCAGCTTTCTGCCTTTTGCTGTTTTATGCTCCTGATCAAAGTAGTTATTCTGGAAGTCTGCATTAGCCCCAACCTTGCATCCATTCAGTTCACGTCTCACTAGAGTGATGTCCTAGGAATAATCCCAGTGCTTTAGGTCCATCATTTTTTCAGGTGATACCATAAAATAAAGCTCATGAGGATCCTGCAACGAGTTTTGCTGGATACAGAATGGGTCAGCTGTGATGTAGCAGACCAAGGCTTCTGTTCAGTGTAGTGTTCTGCTCTCACTTGTGTAGTTATCACTTTCTTCTCCAAAGGAGCTGCTTTTTAAATGAAACTCAGTTGAAAACATCCTGGCAGGGTGGCACATCATTGGCCTAAGTGGAGTGACAGCAGTAAATTGTAGTGGTTATGTACAAACCTGACACTGGAGCTCACAGAAGTTTGCCACTGGTGTGTTCTGGCATTCTTGTGGGTAAAGGGAGTTAGACACATTTTACACAAAGTTACTCTGTCTTTTTTCGCGGTCTACATTTTGATGAAGCTGAGGCCTAGGGTTAATAAAAGACCTGACTATAGAAGTACATGCCATTCAAGAACCAACAGCCAGTGTGGTTAGAGAATCTCTTGTAAAATAAGTTTTGAAAAAAATCTTTTGAGAAAACTGGTCTTTCTATTGTCTTTAATTGCCTAATTGGCCAGGGCTGCATTCAGTCATTGCTAGGTGAGTTGAGAGCTGTTCTAGTGTATGGCCATTTCTTGAGCTTGTGGAAGAATTGAAATCTGTTAGCTTTCCCTTCAAAAAACATTCACAGGAAAAAGGTTCCAATAGATACAGGAAAGAAAACCAGATTCATTAGCAGAAGAGTTTTGGGAACTCAAGGAAAGCGTGTTTTTGGATTTCTTGAGCTTTCTAATCTGCTGTACATTATCCACACATAATTTTGAGAAGGTCTGGAGCTGACGGAGAAGTGATACTCCCGGAGCAGTAGTATATTCATTAATAACACAGTGACCTTTGCGCATTCCTGTCCCCAGTTCCTAGTCTCAGTTGTGGTAGGATAAAAGCTCAGCCAGGCCAGTTAAAGTGGTTTCTTTAAAGGCCTGAGCTGTACCATTTGAAGTTAATGGGAAGAACGATAAAAAAGGTGTGTATGTGGAAGTGACCCCTTGCTACCAGGTTGTTTTCATCTCAGTGTTGCTGTTACGCTAGAAACAGCCAGTCCTAGATAAGAAGGGACCTTTTTAGGGAGAAAATTTTGGCCCGCTCAGTTTTTATTGAGTAGTCATTCAGAAATGTCTTAGTACGCAGAGAACACATTCACTCAACAAGCTGGCATCATCTTCCCAAACACAGCCCAAGAGTTGCCTTAAGTACGGTGTTGGTGCCATGAAATAAGCACCTGTGAAGTCTGCTGAGGAGCTGAATGGAAACCATGGCTTCTGGCTATCGTTTGGCCCAGCTTAATGTGCTCTGGAAAAAAATATTTCACACGTCATATCACACCGGCTGAAAAAATAGCATGCATCAGCAGTGCTGTAACACAGAGTAAAGGACTCTCAGCAGGTGTTAATGTGCAGAGGCACTGAGCATTATGGTAACACCTGTGTTTGTTTAAATCCAGCCAAAACAATTTCCTTTCCAGTTGTAGAGGAGGATTTAAAAAAAAAAAAAAAAATCTCCCTAACTTCCAGTAGTAGCAGACATTCCTGTAAAACAATTTGCATAGTATTTCCCATGGTGCACTCTGGCTGCACTGGGTTTTTCTCTTTAAACCTTTACAGTCTGGGGACACCTTTAGTAACTTCAGTGCTTCCCAACCATCTCTTTGTCCTTTGCCAGCATTGCCAGGCCCGAGCAGTTGCAGATGGTGTGCTCTCTGAGTGCTTTCCTTAATTGAATGAAAAATAAAGCCTCTTGTAAAATATTACCAATTTAGATGTGACTTATGGGGCACATATGATGCTTATTTTTTCAATTACATGAAAACTTGGTGAGGTTAAACATAGGAAGCCAAGTGTTCTGTGAAGCCGGTATAGATTTCTGGTTTTTTAGGTGATTTTGCTTTAAATTATTATATAGCAGGAGGAGGTGAAGGAAGTCAGCAGCTAAACTGTGTTTTCCCAGCATGTATTTTACTCAGTGGACCCTTGATGCTCATTTCATGACTAATATATGCTGTACTATATGCATTTCTTGTTGTCACCAGAGATAACATTAAGTAAACTATCCCCTTAAGAAAAACAGCTTTTCTTGGCAAGTGGAATATGACTCAAGGAGCCAGCACTGGAGACATACGGTGCTGTGAATGAGTGCTGTGTGTTACTCTACTGGATCTGAGTCCAGGCACTATTTATACTGCAGCATATTCAGCACCAGATTGTTAAATCTTAATACTGAAACAGTGCATCATTTAAATGTTTTTGTTCTGTTTATGTCCCATTTTCAAGCATTGGATATCAAGCAACACTTACTAACTTTTTGTTTCGTTTGGACAATATCTCTCCTTGCCAGAAGCTTTCTAATCTGCTCTTGAAGTATTAGCCTGTCTGTACCAGTATGTTACAGTGAAACTTTGTGCCACTGAGGATGAACTAGGTCACTTCCAGCTTCTTTCAGTATGTGGTGACAGAATGCCTTGCAAAGCAGTATGTCGGTGGTAAATGAAAAGATTTAAGTGCTACAGAAAAGGAGTTGTGCTAAAATTATTTCCTCTTCAATCTATGTAGGAATGGGGAAAATATTCTATAGCAGGTACTTCATGGGCTCCTTGTGTTCTGTTATTGTCTCTGCAAGAAACTGTGTTTCACTGTTTTAGTGTGATGTTTATTTTGTGATCATTTTTGGGAGTTTTTGTCATTTACTGCAGTTCAGTTAGTTCCAGAGCTGGTGAAGAGCTGGGAGTAGAAAGTGAGGAGGAGACGGTTGAAGTTTCTTGGCATCACAACATCCTTCCAGATACCCAAGAGGAGTTCTTGGCACGCCTGTTATCTCAGAAGAAGTAGTTTTCTCATGTATTACTGTATTGCTTTTTTTCTGGCAGTTGAGTTTATGAATGTCTTTTCAAGGATCAAACAGTATATAAAGAAACCTCAGAAGGCATCAGTTTGAATGGGAGAATGGTGTCTTGTAGGGCTGAGCTGAGGGAAGTTAAGTGAGCAGAACAGCGGGGCCATGGGAACACAACGATGGAGGGAATAAAAGCGGTAGTGGCAATAGTGCAGAACAAGGCTGAACTGCTTTGCTGTCATCTAAGATGGCACTGTGGCTTTCTTTGTTTAGTGTCTTCCTGGAAGTCATTCCTGGGATTAGTCATTGTTTTTGGTGTGGGTGGGCCCTCTGCAATTGTCTAAACAGAAATAATACCTCTGCACCAAATGGTTTACCATCCAAGTTTACACTCTTTGTGACAAGCTCATCCAGAAGAGGTGATGATCCCTATTAAAAAATGAACAGAAGTAGAAATAGAACTTACAGCATTCTCCCCCGCCTCCAAAAAGCTATTTTGGATCTGCGGTCAGTAGCTTGCAGTTGTTTGGTTCCTTTTTTTTTCCCACAAAGAAAAGCAACCATCTGCATAGTGCAACTTGTATCTGGGAGTGAACTCTTCCTACTTGGTGGGTTTCCAGTGGCATCCATCCACGCTGGGAATCATACCATGCTTAGATTGTAACAGTGCTGAAAGCCCACACATAGGAATTTTCCTGTTCACGTCAAAAGTAATGTGTTTATTTACTGAAAAGTTTTTGTAGACTGCAAAATCAGGACTAGAGAGTACTTAAAGCTTATTCTGACTTAAAGAACTAGGCTTCAGAGCTACGATGAAAGATGTGAAGGGAGGAAGTCTCCTGTGCTTCCTTGAAGTAATTTAAGAGTCAGGAACATGTCAGTAACTGTGTGCTAAAAAATTTAAATCTATTCTTGCTCTTCCCCACTGTTTGCCTCAGGAGTCAGTAGAACACGTCTTTCTGGGCAAGACTGCAATAAACCTCAAGGCAGATCTTGAATCTTGGGAACAATCAACCTTGCTGAAGGGTTTAATAAATGGCTGATAAAATATAAAGTGTGGATTTTTTGTTTTCTTTTCAGGAATAATCAAGCTTGGGAGGTGGAATCCCCTCCCTCTCAGTTATGTGACTGATGCACCAGATGCAACAGTAGCCGACATGCTACAAGATGTCTATCATGTTGTGACATTGAAAATCCAATTACAAAGGTGGGTGTTTCTGAACATCTGTCCTTCCCTATTCTCTGAGCTGCTGTGTCGGTTACAGCATTACTACAGAGATTAGCACATCCTGTCTTCATTAATTTCTGGGCTTTTGATGAAATGAAAAGAAAATGGAGAGAAGGGTGGGTCACCTGGCAGCGTTTTGGTGCACGTTCCAACTGATATTGTATGTTTTCCAAAGTAGCAGTATAGTTACAGAGAGGGGAAAGGCAGAAACCAAATCAAGTAAAGATATGGGGCTTTTAAAGGCAGACCTTTCTACAGTCCATAATTTAATGGATTCTTAAGTTCTAATTGTATCAAATAATAAACTGCTCGCCTTTTTCTGGGGGCTGCATTGTGAAAATCCAGGTCTTCTGCAGCCAGTTGCTGAGATGTGGGGGAGGGGAGCTTTTTTGACTTTGCTTTTTTTTTCTCCAGTGGTCTTTCCAGCAAACAGAAGACAAGGAAGCAAAGCATCACTGCAGCTCCATTTGGCATTTGGAAAATATTTTCCTTCCCTGAGGGCTAGTTCTGATTAGCAAAGCAAAAGCTCCCAACACTTTTACACTTATTTGCCCTCCTTTCCTCCCACTCTTCCTTTTTTCTTCGCCTTTCAGTCTATTGGTCCTCTAAAGAGTCCTCAAATAGTTCCTCATGTGAGGTCCCTGGCAGTGCATGGCATGCTCCAGACCTGCAGATAAGCCTACATTGCACAGCTTCCTGTAGCTGTATGGCCAGGACCTGCCAGAGAAAAGAGTAAAAAATAACAGACAGTCTGGAATAACTTGCTGACAATTCTTTGAAGCTTTGTCTTGAACAGAAGAGGGGCCTGCAGGGATATGTGCGTGTCCTTTGGTGGCAGGCACATACCCTCCAACTGTTCAGTTCAATTTAGAATTTGGAAGTAGCTGATGCCTCGCTGACATTAAACTTCCAAACATCAACATTTCTCCCCTGTTACGTCTCTGATGGTGCTTGGGTTTTCTGATTCCCATTAACAGGTCTTTCCTTGGTTTTATATACTGTTACAATTTTTCAGCTGGGCTGCATCTCTGCTATGTAGCTGTGAAAGAGTGTCTAGACCCTATAGCTGCTATAAAATGAGTGTAATAACTCATTTCCTCAGAAGTATGAACTACCAGGAGTTCATCTAGCCTATTGTCACATCTGGATTAGCAAAGGGTATCAACCCAAGATTAAGATCTCATTCTTTATCTTCAAAGTGCTTGAGGGCATGGATGCCACCTAAATAAAAGATAGCCCATGACTTTGAGATAAAGGTGATCACTGACCACTTGAACTCCTCAAGCACAACCGAAGGTTCAGCTCTAAGGGAAAAGCCAGGCTGGAAGGGCAGAAGACAGGACCACCTCAGGGGCTGTTGGAGAGCATGCATTGAGTCTCTGCAGCAGAAATGGCAGTTACAAGCTACTCCCACCTTTTTGATGTGCTTTTTGGGTCTGTCCTTGGGCATGTAGACACAAACCATAACCTTGTTAAATTAAAAGAGGCACAAGTAATATGAAGACAAAAGCTTCACTACATATGCAGTTCTTTAGAATGAAAGTGAGAATGAACTGCACGTGACAGATGTTGGGCATATGGCTTAATGTGTTTCTGAAAGGCTCTCGGATACTTCAGTGATAAGGGCAGTATAAGAACCTGTATAAAATTAAACTAATTTTTCAAAGTCTTGCCTCCACACAATGAGGGCCCTCACTGTTCAGGGATTTTGTTAGTGGTAGTGCAGCATATATGTTTGTTTTTCTACGCCAGCAGGAGTATCTTTGTCTGGAGAGGATGGCTTTACTCAGCCATTCCCAGGGCTCGCTATATGCAGTTTTTTTGCTCTCCATCAGGCCCCAGCGGGAATGGTTATGCACACATATCATACCATAGGAGAATCAGCAGCTGCGTGTTGAACTGCACAACTTCTGGTAATCGTGCTTGATGGGAGAGGGATAGAGGGGAAAAACACCTTGATGGGCTGGCCAAGCAGGAAACTCCAGGGTTGTGCTTGCTGCTTAAAGGTCTATAGCACTTGCATTCAAAAAGTTAGCATCTGTGAAGATGATGTTTCTATCTACTTTTTGCTTTCTGTTTTAACAGTTGTTCGAAGTTGGAAGACTTGCCAGCAGAGCAGTGGAACCATGCCACAGTTCGCAATGCCTTAAAGGAACTGCTCAAAGAGATGAATCAGAGCACATTAGCCAAAGAATGCCCTCTCTCACAGGTCAGTGCTTTCAGCAGGCTTAGGGAAAGAAAGATTTGCAAGAACTAAAGCTCATATTTGTTCTGTAAAGTGCCTACCCTAAACTATTCCATAAATACCAAATAAATTTCTTGTTTTCTTTAGAAAGAAGAAATTCTAATTAATATGTTAAATAGTATCTTTACACCATGTTTTCTTAGTGGGTTGCCAGGTAAAAATTATGAATTAATTGATTGGTTTTCATAGAGATGTAAACCCTTTATTTAGGTTTTTATCTGAACCTATTGCAATAGGACTAATGATCTTCAAATGCAAGATTAAAGTGGCTTCTTCCTACTAGCAGAAGCTTGCCTTCCCCCCTAACCCATTGGTAGCTCTCATCAGCCTGCAACCATGATAAAAAGTATGCAGTTTTAACAGTTATGCCCTAATTTCTAGGAAACAGCAACAAAAAATGTATATGTAATTATGTTAAAAAAAGAACAAAAACCCAGCCTCATTCTCCATGACTGCTTTTTAAACGGCAGTGATGTCATGTCTAAGACACAGGTTTCTACAGAAGTCACAAGCTCTATTTGTACTTCAGATTGTCATAATGAGACATTCATAAAATTTTTATGACTTAGTTCTCCTTGCCTCTCAATAAAAACAGAATAACACTTTAGCGCTCAGACCAGGTAACTTTGCTAGGCATAAAAAAAATATTGCTTTCTAAAATGTGTATTAGAATCACAGGTTAATCTGTCCATTGTGTCTTTTAAAAGTCAAAACATGAGTAATCCCGGCTTCCTAAAAATCCATTGCTTTCCTTGTTCATATCCAACATTTTTTCTCCTGTGACTGTCTGTCTTGCATTGCACTGTATGTTCATCCTACAATTCATGATCCAAAGCCTTCATGAACCGAGAGAATTCTCTCTATTCACCACAAATTTGCCTCGCTGTGTTATGATTACAACTCCAGGGGAAGCACAGATGTGAAATACAGATCTGATAGGAATCACATTCTTCGCCTTCTTTTGCCGTGTGAGATCTGCAGAACTAACAGGAATGGAAAGGTTTTGTAAGGAAAAGCCATGGAACTTGCTCATTTAGTAGTGGAGTAACAGTCACAGTAGATACACACAGTGTGGAATACGCATCGAATACGGAAGTGTTTTCCTTTTCACACAGTTTAAGTGTAATTTCTTTAAATAGAATTATCTGTGGAATCTGGTCAGCTAATGATGATTGCAGCATATGGTTGTCTCTGCCCAGTCTTCTTCAATATCCAGTGTAACTAAACTATGCATCATTTCATATGCAGAATTCATTTGTTGTCTGAGTCTGTTTCCTCCCACTTCAGTTTCAAAGCCTACCAGGTGGAAACGCTGCAGTTGGTTTACTCCTTCTATAGCCTCAGTCTGACATATATTTACAAAATTACTGATGGCAGAAGTGTAGCAGCCAAAATCTTTGCCCCAGTATTTATTTAGCAGACAAAGCTAAGAGGAGATCCTTCTGTAGAAAATTGAGCTTGCTTACTTTTAAGCACAGGTATAAATGACCTTGGGTAGAGACTAACCCTTGAACTGAGACTGCAGAATGCAGCTTGTATCATTATTATTATTGCCATAAAAAGTTTCAGTCTCTTTTGGTTTAGCTCACAAAATGCAGAAGATACAATGGAAGGTTGTATAGAAGCTGTCTATTACCATCATCTGAATATGCCTCTAATACAATTCCTTCTCCCAAATCAGTTTTAAAAAAATACCGTGCCAAATGTGAAATGTCATTACAACCCCCTTGTGGTTAATATATTATTGACAGCAGCAAATTGCAGAGTGGTCTCTTAGGAGTCAAACTGCAGAGTAAATGCTGCTGTTTATTAATGTGTTCACAGTGCCTCAAGTACAGAAGTGGAGAGGGGCAGCGCGGGGAGCTCCCGCTCCCACCAGCGACAGTGCTTCGTCTCTGGTTCTCAGTGCCCGAGCTCTCCAAGCAGCCCAGATGGGGATTCTGATTGCTGCTAATGGGAAATGTAATCATTCACTTTGATTTAAAATTGTTCTGGTTTTTTTCTGCTAGGTGTATTACATGTCTGCAGCTTAGCTACGCTTAGCATACGGCTTCTGTTCAAACAAATAAATCCAAGTTAACCAAGCTGGGGGGAAGGAGGGTAGATGGGGGGAGTGCGTGTGGCAGAAAGAAATCCAATTATTTCATCATTTCCATCTTTTCGTAGAGATCTCTGTCTTTCCTGTGTATCGTGTAACTCATTTCAGCACTGACTGTGCATTTTGTCTCTCTGCTGGAGCAAGCTTACTTGGGATGTGAGTGTGTCCCAAATTTTTCTCCTTGAACTTACTGCACCTGATTTTCTTTGTGTGGGTATTTCTTAGCTCCTGGTCTAAGTAGTTTTCATTCCACATGGCTGTCATAGCCACACACATACCAAACATATCTGCTGCTTTATTTCTTCCTTGAAGATTTTTCCAGAAATATTATGCATTATTTAGAAATTTGCAACTAGTGAGTGATTTTTTTTTCCACTCTAAGTGGATATTTCCTTTCTGCAGACTTATGAAAATTCCTAGCAGAAATACCCATAGTGTTCCTTTACATAGAATAGTGAGGATATGTGGTTTGAAAGTTGTTATAGTTCTTTCCTCTGCAGAAGACAATCTGTCCTGGGATTTTTTCACCAACGGTTGATTTACTGTTTGATTTTACTATTTAGTTTAAGTTTTTCTTTCTCAAATAAAGGTTAATGGGTTAATATATTCTGTGATATTTAATAGCCCCATGATTTCAGTAATGTTGATTTCTTGTAGAGCTAGATGATTTGGAAGAGGAACACCCCCCACCCCCCAAAATGAAAAAAAACCAAATTGATATGTAGACAGAGTTAAACAATTTCCCCACCCTTCCTTAGTGAATGGAAATTTAACTGAAGTGATGCAAAAAAAGCCCAGGCTATCTCAGCTTTGTTCAAAACCTTCCTCAGCAGAGACTATCGCCATTTCAGGATTTCAGAATTCTATTGCTTGTTAAAATGCTGTAGAGCAAGGGAAGATTTATGGGCAGGGAGTTGCTGCTGACTGCCACAATGCTAGGTTTATGTCTCAAAATATTGATTCTAATTAGAAAATTGAATCTCAGTTTTAGAAATTGGAGCTGCTACTTAACAAGGCTCTTACTTCATAGCCTTCAAACTGTACTGCAGTGCACCATAGCACCCTTTCAGTGGAAAAGGTAGAGTGAAAAGGCAGAAGAGCCTGTTTAGTGAAAGTGAAATTACCTGATGAAGGCTGAAAGTAATCTGTATCATCCAGTTACCTTAAGTGTCTCAGTTTTGCTCACATTTTTTAAGTTCTTAAAACTCGACAGTTAGGAACAGACAGAGTTCGGTGATACTGCAGTGAACGGGGCAGGAGTCTGGATAAATCTGGAAGAGGGCAGGGATGATTTTGTTTTTAAAGCATTGTTAAATTCAGCGAGCCAGTACGTTAGCCTTGTAGCTTTCCAGAGATGGCCAAGAGCCTGCAGGAGGCTGTAGGTCAGAGCCTGAAGCCATGATTTGAGCAGTGAGATCATCCTTGCTCTCTCCTCTCGGTGCAGGAAGATCGTGCAAGGTGCCGCAGCTTTCTCTGAGCTTTGACGTAAGCGCAGAAGGAGGGCACGCAGAAAATACGGTCTGTGGAGAAGGTGCATTGGCTCCTAGGTGTTGGTGCTGTTAGATTGCACCTCCTTGCTGGCAGTGCACGTGTGCTGGGAACGATTTGACCCTCGAAGGGTTCAGAAAGGGGAAAAGGAGAGCAAAATGTTGTTAAAAGGATGCCTCCTCTATAGCATGGAGGAAGGGAAGGGAAAAATAGAATGGAAGAACTACCGGTAATGAGGCTGTTTGCCACCCTATGGGCAGAAGCATCTCAGATATAAAATACCCTTTTTAGTGGTATCACGTGCTGCAAAACCAGTCTGCAGCCCTCTCTTCAGTTGGCTTGTACTGACTTGCTTAGGGGCAGTTTGCAGAGTAGGGAGGTTGCTGGTTAGGCAAGTGATACTTCAGTTTTGTTGAGCTTTCTTGTGGGTTTTGACTGCTCTGTGTTGTAGTATGTGTAGTTCCCTTTGCTCTGAATGGCACAGCTAATTTCTCTTCTGGGTGATTTTTCACACAAGGGCGAATCACACGTTTCTATAAATTATATTAATTTAACTTATTTGCCTAAGTGTTGTTCTGCAGCGAGTAGCACGGATGTTCTTCAATTCTTGGCTGTGCGGTCTTGCTGCATTTGGAAGCAGAACAGAGACATCTGAAAAGCATTATTTGGATTATGCATGCTGGAGCATCTAATCTTACCTTTAGGATCTGGTTCCTAAATTGTGCTGGGTGCAGTGAGCATGTGTTCCTCAGCATGGCACTGCCTGTTGTTATGCAACTAAAGTTTAGCTATTGTAATATCACAAGTACAAAGCAAAGTAGAACTTCCCCCCCCAGCCTGAGCTGCAGGCCTCAGTCTAGGATTGTACTTCATTGGTTTTTTTACGTAATTGTGCAGAATAATTATATTGTGATTTTATTTATGGCTGGGCATATAGACTGGAGAATAAAACCAAATTTTTGTACTCATCAGATGGTTCTTTTGGTTTTAAAGTCACAAATGGATGACCATTATGCACTCTCATGTCATTTGCTTTCCCTGGAAAAGATTTCTAATTGTGGAAGATATTTTAAATCACTTCTTGTCTTTCTTTCTATACTTCCAGAGTATGATTTCATCCATTGTAAATAGTACATACTATGCCAATGTGTCAGCAACCAAGTGCCAGGAGTTTGGGAGATGGTACAAAAAGTACAAGAAGATTAAAGGTAAATTGATTTTTCTTGTTGCTCTCAAAGTTCTTGAAATTCTGCTGACAGTTTGAGATTGTTTGCTTTAAATAAGAGTAATAATAAGCTATGATCATGTTAGTGAATTTGTCTACAATGAGGACACAGTCACAGCACATTTCAAATTAAATCTGTTACTTTGCAAACAAGGCTGGCATGAAAACACAGGTCACAAAACTTGCTCAAAATACCGCATTTAGTTGTGCTGAAAGATCAACTGTGTTTTGAATTAAGCTAAAACATTTTGGAAATAAATAGTTGTAGTATCTCAGGATTTAAAAGTTAATTGCTATGTAAGTTGCCTTAGTTTCGTTTTGTTCCTGAAAGCTAAAAACCTGACTCTATATGTTACATGTGCCCTTGTTCTCTGTTTTCAATACTGCAAAGTGTACTGGCATTCCAGCTGTATTTTATCCTCTGGAATCTGGATACAGAGGATTTAATACTGATTGTTAGGAGACACTTGTAAAGAACAAGGTGCTGCACCCACTGAAGTTGAGATAAAAATAGTCCATTGTTTGTATTTTTTCTACAATGAGATTGTATTAGCAGGTCTGCAGTGCCTGAGGCAGTAAAATTATTCTAAATAAGTTCATCCTATTCTCACCACTGAACTGTCTGATCACCTGTCAGTGGTGCACAAAACGATGTGACAAGCATCCATCGTCTGCGGTTTGTTCTTTTATTCTTCCTTTCCTTTAGCAAGGGACTTAGGTGTGCACTGGACCATTTGTTTTAGTAGGTTTTTGGTTTGTTTTTTTTTTAAAACACTCAAGTGCTTTAAATGCTCAGGAGTTTGAGGGTAGTCGAAAGCTTAATTCCACCTGGTTCCTCTCTCCCCAAATGTCCATCATGCTTGGAGATTAGTTGTATCCTGGGATAGGGTTTTTTCATAGTTTTTCTCTCTCTTACACCACTGAAAGGAAGATTCATTGTCTGAAAGAAGGCACAGACCATTATTGTCGTTTCTGTCCGTGATCCTTTCAGTAGCCAGGAAAGTCATAACAGAATTCACAAGCATTATGAAGAAATAGGGTAATGTAATGTCCTTCCTCAGAAACCATTGTATTTTCAGTCGTGTGAAGATTAGCACCTTTCAAAAAGAGTATGCTGTCTTTTTCTCGTAAAAGGCTGGCAGACATAAGCTTCGAAAGGTTGCTTGTTTTGTTTCCTTAGGACAGACTAGAAAGCTGCATAATAATAGCATAAAGAGTCTGCTGCTCGGGTGAGGAACACATGAAACAAAATTGCGCGAAACATCAGCACAAGTTCTGAGGCATCTGGTTTTTCTCTGCACCTCTGGCTTGTGTGGAGCATACCTGTAAGACACTCATGCCTGGGCTCTGCAATGATTAGATTTTCACTAGGGGAAAAAAGAAAGAATGTTCTACGGTAGAATTATTTGTGTCTAGAAGGAAAATTGTCCAGGCAGAATTGGGATAACAATGCAGGCAAGGAAATGGAGATGTTGCTTTTCACCTCCTACAATGGTTTAGGCTAGAAGTAAAAATGTTGATTGGACATTTTAGTATGTGGTTACCCTCATGCCAAATAAACTGGATATTTTCTTTTCTCTCTAAATTGCCATTGTGTGACTCAGAAGTGTTTCTTTTCTCTAAATGGTGTCTCTTAATAAAAGAATTTTATTCAAAGTGCTTTAACATATCCTCTTGGTTAAAAAGCAATCAAAGGAATCAAACAGCTTCGAGGTCATCACCATTCGCTTTTACTTGCTGTTCTGGGAGAGCACAAATAGGCTTTTTTGTTTTCATTTTTCTTCTTCTTTTTTCAAAACTGGGCAAGGGTGCCAGTTGCAGAGGCACTGGAAGCCCTTAACTGTAGTGTTCTTAACTGTAGAGATGCACCTACAGCTTCTACGTATTTCTAGCACACTGTTGTCTTCCACTTTCTTACATTCTTAGAGCTTTACACTCTTACTTTTTTTTACTTAGTAAGTGCACAGTTAAATTGTTAAGTGCAGTAAAAGCAGAATGAAACCTCAATCAAAAGGTCAAGGATCCAAACCCGAAGAGTTTGCCAGATAACTCTGTATCTGTGCTATTCAGAGACACAGCCAGTCGTTGCTGTTTGGAAGTTTATGTGTGTGTTAGTAGGAGGAGAAAAAGGAAGGTTAAGGTATGTGTGAAGTAAACACAAGCTGCTATAAAGCAGTTCAAGTAGTGTTGATTCATCAGCCATATGAGTGGGAGAGAAAACAAAGAGTCTGTGGCAGGTACAGTGGTGCATGGAGAATAAACAGTCATGCAACTTCAGAGCAGTAATCTTAACCGCCTGCAAACAGGAAGACTTTTGCATTCTTTAGGTGGTTTCAGTTTCTCATCATCTCTCGTTCCATGTTGTTTTGTTTCTTTTCTGTAGCCAGATATTCCTGCAGAACAGCTCAGTTAGTGCGCAAAGTCAGTGACTCAAGTTACATGCATCAGTCATCACATACTCCTTTAATAATAATTTTAAAAAAGGACTTCCATGAAGGTGAATGGATGATGCAGCGATTTGTTTTTTGGGTTGTAGCTGGATAGATTAGGTAAAACTATAATTTAGAGTCTTTGGAACCAGCACCCGTACCCTTGTGTAACTCTAGAGCTGGTTACTAGAAAGTAAAAGCAAAAAACAATTCACATGTGCTGTGGTAAATACAAAATAGGAAGGGGCTTCAAAATAACTTTATTGACGTTGCAAACTAAATGCAGCCTACAGTGTTAAATGTGTTTCCTATTATCTGCTAATGTCTGTTTTAATAAAACAGTGGGAACTAAATGGTTGCTTCTTAATCAAAACCATGATTTCCTAAACATAAGCTATGTGATTCTGTTACAAATTGCCACATATAGATCTGCTAGGTCAAACTTTTTTCCTTTCTCATAGAAATAAATAAACAGTAAATTAATTATATACCCTGGAAGATCAAAGTAATTACAACCAAAGACAGACAGAAATAAGAAGTTCTCTGGAAAAAAAAAAGAAGAAAAGCATCAGGTTGCTGAGTGCATAGTTAATGTTTAAATAATATAAGAAAGTGAACAATCAATAATTTGATATCATTAGCAACAGATGTAAAAGCTGTACACAAATGGAATTGTATCAAATCTCAAGTAAACATTCTCAGTGTGCATTCTGTTGAACTCACCAAAAAGACAGCTAAACTACTTATGCTCATAATTTAAAAAAAGTTTTCGGTTAGTTCAGCTCAGCATGGCAATTTGGTCTTGTGTCAGATGATGCCAGAATAAAATTCTGCTTGAATTTTTTTCTCCCACCCTGCCCCATCCCCTTAAGGTTTTAAGACATTCACAGTTTACTCAGCAGTGTACAGCCAGACTTGGGAACTGGCTGGTGTGAGGATGGAGGCTTTTTGTCTCCTCCTGGCCCTGGGTCTGCCACTTAGCACGTGTGTGAGGACACAAGGGAGATTATAACGGGATGCCCACTCTTTCCAGTCTCCTTGGGATACACGTATATATTTGAAGGAGACCTCATATTAAAGCAGTTATATCGGAACGCGTACAGTAGTTGGGAAACAAAAGGCTTAACGGTTCTTCTGTGGACATTTTGCCCTCATGGGTGTCTGTGATCACTTGAGGTGGTAATTAAGCTATTTAGTATGTGTTGTAATTTTGTTCAAAATATGCACCATGAATTAATGTAATATTACTATATGAAGCCTTTTTTTCCCTTTTTTAATTTACTTTTTTATTTTTCTTTTTGAGGGGTGCAAGGCTTTTTATTTCAAAGTTGTGCATACATGACAAGGCTTAAGTATGTTTAAACCTGCCTCAGTGAAGAATCAGAGATCCCCCTATTTTACTGAAGAATACATACTAATCAATGACAACTATAGACCAATGGCTTATTTCAGTGGTTCTCAAACTGCCTTTCTCCTGCCCAGTCCCACGGGGATGCTTCTCTCAGTCTGAGAAATGCTTGTCTGATTTCTCTAGAAGCTGAACTTGCTGAGGCTGGGAGAAGGCATTCAACATTGTTGAAATGCAGGATTTTAATAATTGCTTGAAAGGTTTGCATTGATTCTAAATTTGATTAACAAGTAGATACAGGAATAAAAACAACACTTTGTAAATAACTATATACATGTGTATATATAGGTACTTATGGAGAGAGGTATTTCAGAACTTAGCCATGCAGTTCAGGTAATTGTAACGAGATCAAACTCGTACCAGTTACCTACTCGTGTCCCACTTGGGTTTGTGGCATTTAGAATATTTTTTAGCTCTCTTTCTCAATAGATATTTCACTTCTAAGTGTCATGCTTTCTATTTTTATCAGAAGGACTATCACTGTATCAGAATTCTTTCACAACTGAAAATCTTAACTGGTGTGAATATTTTCTTTTTGCCTGATGACACAACTTAGCTCGGTGGGAGGAAGTTAGGAAGGCAGCGGGAAGAAATAAATACATTGTGGACTTAAAAATAAAAAGACATATTTTTTTTGTCTGCGTATGAAGAACATGTCATCTTTGCTCCTGCCATAAGTGTCTGTCAAAATATAGCTTTCTGTGGATGTGAGTTTTGAGACTGTGGCTGTCTCAAAGTCTTTGTGGAATGATGAGGCTTTTCAGTTTAAAGGAGGAGGCCTCAATTATCTCTGTTTCAACAGATCAAGAATGTAAGAAAAAGCTTTCATAGCTTCCTTAAATTGAGAATCTGCTTTGGCTCCTCTTTGATTTTCCCGGTATTACTGATTAGTTGTTTATGTGCTCTTTTGTTCTTTAAAGTTTGCTTACTTCCAATAATGGATAGATAGAGCAATCTGTTTCTCTTTTAATGTGTTCCTACAGGCCAGTGTAGGTTGAGAGAGGTTAAAAGCAGGATTCGGAATGGCTCCCAGCTTTCTTATTTCCAGGCTGAAGGAACTGAGGATTGTGGCACACTGATAATGCCAGCACGAGTCTGGGGAAAATGGTCGTTATGCGCTTTGAGGAGGAGTTTTTAATTGTTCCTCTGAAGCAGATGTTGTGTGGAAGCCTCATGAAAAGGCACACCAGATCTTTCCCAAACAGTGTTTCTGACTTTTAAAAATACCCTCTTTACTGATACATGCATGTGTATTTACCTCTCTCTATGTAAACAGAGGGGTTTATATATATTACGTATTTATATGCATATATCTTGACCTTTTGTAGCAATGTTAAGTTTTTTAAGGAAATACATTTCATATCTTTTTTGGATATTGGTCGTGACTCTGGCACTAAAGCATTTAGGGTCAGCTGTGGAGCTCTTGACATTACTGTAACTTCTCCATTGCTTACTTTTACACTCCTTACTGTGCATTCATTTCACTAAAAACAGGACTTTCCTCACTTTCTAAAATAAAAAGGAAGGAAAATAACATCAATCACAGGCAAACTTGTCAGCATCTATGTAACATACATGACCTGAAGATCATCTCTTGACTTGGAGACATCCTCTTAGTCAATGGCCTGCTATGCTGTTTTATGAGGAGAGTAGTTCATCAGTTGCCACTAATGATGAGGAAAAAGTGGCCTCTCTCTTTAAATATAAGTTTAAAGTGTCAAGATTCAGCAAGAATTATAGACCCCTTAACTGCTGTTTTCCCCACCCACATTAACATTTTGTATGTCAGCATTGTCCATGATGTTAAGTGCCAGTTTGGGGGATTTGTGCGTATGTATTGTTAAAAACAAATGTAGCTGCTGCCGTGCATTCCAGGGGTGTATGAGTTGTGGCCCTCTTGGCTATTTCTCTGTAAAGAGAATTAAAACACNTTTTTTTTTTTTTTAAATTATGAGTAACTTTTATCTAAGGTAAATGCATATATGACTCTCAGCTTTGCAGAATGTCTTCCCTGGCCTCTGGCTGTTTTGGAGCAGTGGCTCTCACTGCTCACAGTGCCTGTGCTGTGGCAGAGGATATGTGAGGTTTGCTGAGTGCCATCTCCTGTGCCTGCATGTGGCTGGAGCTGCAGCCAGTGCTGCTTTAGGCAACATAGGCCCGACAGTAAAGGTTGGAAACCCTTCTGTGGAGAAGCTGTGTAGCCACTTGTCCCGTTTCTTGCTCAAACGATGTCACTGAACTTTTTTTTTTAAATGTCTCCTGTTCCAGTACCATGCTTTTCTCAGTGAAAACCAGTTGTGTGCTGCAGCTGGGACTTCTGCCCTTTTGAATTCTTAGTAAAGAACAGTCATCTTCATTTTCTAAAAAGCAAATATGTTTTTGTTTTAACCTTCAGAATCTCCAAATTAATTCTCTTTCATATTTAAAAAAAATTATTTGTGTGCTGTCAAACAGCAACATGTTAGCTCGGAAGAAAAGTTATTTTTACAAAGTAAGCGTTAGTGGAGATTAGTTTGAAACAGGAAGATAACTTGAAGCTTAGGTACAGGCATAAGCTTTCCTATGTGAAAAGCTGCATTGTGTCTCGGTGATCCCATGGATTTCATAGAATATGTAACTCTTGAGAGCAGAATGGCATTCTGTTCACTTGAAATATCTGAAGAGGTTATATCTCTGACTTCATGAAGTTTGCGTTCTGTCTCCCTCCTTTCTCCATCTCTGATGTTACGGATCAGGAACACAGACATATGTATCTCCCAGAGGGATTGCACTATTGGCTGGGTCATCTAGGAGGTTTGTACCTCCCTTTTGAGATGCCCACAAAAGATTAGTTCTACTGTTGCAATAGTTTGACAGGAAGGGAGATATTTTTATATCAGATGAGAACATCAGTCCATCTAAACCAGTATTCCCTGTGTTTCTGTTGGACAGCTCTAACTAATGATTCCGCTGCTTCTCCTTTTCCATTTCACCTGAACAGTATTCATGGATTAGAACAGGTGGTCATCACTAGAACACCTTCAGTGTAATGGTTTTCTCTGCCAGATGGATCTGGCATGTCCTTTTGACAAACAATTTTGACATGATTATGAAGAACTGAGTTCATGCTTCTGTGTGCCTCTTGAACCTATACAAACCCAAAAAGTAATCCAAAAATGAGATGATGATGCTTGTCTTCTGACTAGCATCTTTGGAAGCAGTATGGTCCAGGGGCAGCCCATGTGAAGAGTATGACTTACTGTGCTTCAGCAGACCTGGCATGTGTTAGCATCCCTGTGTCCCAAGGGATGACTTAGAGCTAGTCTTAAGGATAAGGGGTGAGAAGGTCAGCTGCACAAAGAGACTCAGCAATGTTAGTACACTCTGCTCAGTTTACCTGAGATTGGTGCTGGTTAAAGGCCCACTTTTAATGATGATTCTTAGTGAAAAAATAGTGATTTGTGCTTTGGTGGGAACTGAATGGTTTGCAACTCAACAAAGAACAGACAATGGCCTTCCCTGTCTGTTTTCCATTAGGCTTGGATAAAGGCCTTTGCTACCCACAGCCAGCAGCCAAACAATTTCTGTATGTGCTCTATAGCTATTTTGAGGTTCTGTGCTGTCCTGCAGGAGTAGGGGACAGGAAAGGTTTCAAAAGTTACAACTTCTTGTCACATCTGCCTCTCTGGTCAACCTGCTTTTCCTCGAGTCCCGAGTGCAGGAACAAGTGGCCTAGGCAGACAGGGCACTGATGCCAGTGAATGACTATGGGTAAATACAAAGATTAGATGTTGAATGAAAATGAGCCTCCTCAGACCAGCCTTTGCACTAAAGTGGTTAAGTGGGCTGTGATTAAAAGAAATAAGTAATTATCCTAATTATAGATAAAAATATATGGAATTACCACTTTAAAAGCACCTCCTGTGCTCTGGAGTGGTTCTGTTATTTACAGAGTGGAGTTCACAATTATGTAGCATAAGCAAGGGGGCACCCTCTGGGTGTAGTGCAGCAGCCCTGTCTCTCCAAGGTGGAGCTAGTGCTGTGCTTTGTCCCCTAAGCATGGCTCCAAAGTCCAAGTCTTGCTCCAGTGAGCAGGATGGTGCTAAGCCAGGAGAAACTGTGGGAATCTTTCTGTCTTAAGCTTAGTGCAGGGTATACCAGAGTTCACAGAGCTCTCCCAGCTTGGCCATGACCACTGCTAGAAATGGCTTTTATGATCACCAGGTTTTAAATAATAAATAAAACAAAGAAGCAAACTGAAGCACTGGAGAACAGCCCTGGGTGGTGACATCCTGTCACAATTGAAGCATGGCAATTCTGCCGGCTAGTAACTTATTACAAAACGTTTCTTTACCAGCTTCTTCTTACTCTGGGGCAAAGTGCCTGTATGCCTGTGGGACTGAAAAGTTCCGGACATGCTGGGTCGTGGATGCTGGTAGGTCCTCTGTGTCCCTGCTTGCAGTGCAGTGCTGGGAGACGTGTTACACTCTTGCTCTCTCTGCTGCATCCCTTATTGTGCATAGGAATTTGGTTTCCAGTGCTGTCAGTCAATTCACTGCCACGCATAAGCCCTAAATGCCCCACGGGCTGTTTGTCAGAATGTTCCTATTAACAACTCAGTGCAAATAAAGTGTGAGGGGAAGGGAAGGTGGAGAAATAAATCTTATTTTAAATCTTTTGAGCTGGTTTTATTTTAAATGGAAAGTTGCATGCAGACCACCCCAAGCTATTGTGTTGTGGTCTGCGTTAGCTGCTTGACTGTGCAAGGAAGATTGGGCTAGAGGTTAAGAGCATCACACAGGGGAAGGGTGCACTGAATTCCTTTTGTGCTGTATCCAGGAAGTTTTAACTCAGTATGGAGTTGAAATACATTGACACACATGGTAATCATTATAGGATGAGAACGGAATATTCGAATACAACAATTTACTGCTCCCATTCTGGGGATTATGTTGGTTTCTGACTCTTGTAGAGGTAGTGACATGTTGTAGGGAGGTATAGAAAAATGAAGGGCAGATGCTATCCTGGAGTGCTCTCAGAGCTAAGTGCTGAGCTTAGCACAGTACCTGTTGTCCAGACACAAGTCTCTGCCTACCTAGTGATTGGCTTCAGAAGGGTGGGTGGCTCTGCAATATGACAGTGCTGTTGTACTTGGTCTAAATGAGCTCTTCAAGCAAAGAACTGCAGAATTGTATACAAAGTGAATGATGCAGAGAGAAAACAAAAACACTACAATGTCTTTTGCTGTGGTCACACCACAGATGGAGGTAGGTAACAGCCTCCTGAACCAGCTTTTATTTAACTTCCCACAGGCATTGCTAGCAGAAGTAGTTTATCAGCAGTACTTGAATGCAGACAGCACATATCCATGGAATCCCTTCCTTCCCAGTGTAAGGTCCTGCTGCTCTGTCCTCACTGCTTTATATTCCAATCAGTATGGGACTACAAGGGCTCTAAATGTATCCCCAGTTTGAGTAGAACAGTAGCAAACGAGGGAAAGATTGTGATCAGGTATGACCATGGAAAATGGAGGATGCAATGGTAAAAGCCCTGTCTCAGGAAGATCTGAGGCAGAATGCTGGTGGCACAGAAGCTTTGTGGCTCCTGCATCCCTTTTTTTCTTAGAGCATTGCTGGCAAGCTGGCCTGTCTCTCAGGACACTGCCAGTCTCCATCCCAAGGTTGTCTCAGTCTTGCTCCTGTTCAGCCCTGCAGATTTGGTAACCAATCCATAGTTTCCAAAGAACAACAGGGAATCAGATACGGGCAATGTGTTAGAGAAGGAAAGAGTCTTAAGGAGTTGAGTAATGTGCATTTTTTCCATCCAGCGTAACTGCTAATGGTAACCTTTTATTACTGAAGTGGTTGGAGTGACTAGAATCTGGTTTGTTTATAGGGAGTACATGCATGGCTATATAGTCTAATGTGATCAAAAAAGGAAACTGATAATAAGGGAAAAATACACCTATGGAAGCAAGTCAGGTGATGTTTCTGTGTAATTCCAAGTAGCACTGCAGAGATTAACAGCCTGGCAGCATTTTCATCTTAAACTTTATTTTTATAGGGGTTTATAACTTGGCATTGAAGTCAGGAGTGGGTGGAAACTTGGCAAATGTGGTTCAGCCCAGAAGTGAATGTTATTTATATTTATTTCTCACCAAGTTTTCAAAAACACTTGGTTACTGTTTTTATGTTCTAACAAGTAATAATTTGTTGGTTTCAGTGACTTATTCTCTGTATGCTCCTCAAACTACAAATAGTTCAGAACTTTTTCAGCTCTTCTGAAACTCCTAGCAGGAGGACTCTAGATTTTTAGGGTTGTTGGTGATGTAGCAAGATGCTCCAAGTATTTCATTGCACTGAGCAACAGCTTTATTCTACTTACACCTGCCAAGTAGCTATTGTACCTTTGGAATAATTGCATTTGGCTGGCAACTGTGTGTATTTAATGGCATTACTCAGGTGCAGGCTTAGTGCAGAGAGGCTGAGGAGGCAGTAGTATGGCCATGTGGGCTCTGAATCATCTGTGTTGCAGAACATGGTCTGGGGCTATGACAGAGCAGCCCCTCCTCACTCCCCTGCCCACATATCTCTATTGGTGATGGGTCCATCCCTGGAATTAGTACTATTCCTGTTGCATATTTCACATTGATTTCGTGTCTGTTCCTAAAGTGGTATAGAGCTTTCTGTACCTCATTTCAGGAAGGCCTATTGACATCATGAGGAGCAGCTTTTGAATAGGGATTGTCAATATTTTCAGCAAGATGAAATACTGCATTATGTATCTGACAGCCTGTGAGTAACGCAGCAAAATGGTCATTTGCTGACAATAATATTTGTGTATCACATATATTGCATTGCCTTTCATAGCTGAAATACAAATAAACACTTACTTAGAAATTCAGTTGGGATGAAACATTAGCTTTTGTGGAAAAGTGGAATTCATAGTTTTCTTAGAAACTAATTATTATTTTAAAATTTTTTAAGCAATTGTTTTATAGAAGGCTAAAGAGGTTATGGGGTTTTCCTCTAAAAGAATGGGAAGGGTGAGTTAAAACTTCTTACAAGGAAATCCTGGATATTAATTCATCTAGTTGTAAAATTCAGTATTTGTGATGTTCCAGAGTGACAGTTCTAAAGATAGTAACTGTGTGTTTGTATGTGTTCAGGGCATGACTCCCTCTCTGTCTTAGATTAACTCTGGAAGGTAAAAAGAGCTATCTTTCTGTTTAGAGGGAAACAGAGCAAGTCATCAGTAAGCTGTCATTCTCAGTATTAACTGTGTAAAGCTTCAAAGCTTTATATAGATTAGGTTCTTAAAAAGAGTTCAAAACCTCGTACAGTTGTTAATCATTACACAAGTTATAATAGTATTATGGCCTTTATGAAATAAATCCTATCTTGTTATTTGCTGAGAGCAATACAGGGATGAGGTAGTGGTTTTCTATGATACACTTCTCTGAACACTTTCATATCAGATCAATATAAAAATGCTTATCCAATTGCACGTAGGGACGCTCACGGAATCTGCAACCTACTGTAAAATGACTTCTGTTGGCTTAAAATTATCTAGGTAGGAGTTATATTTATGCACTTTCTAAACTTCATTTCCTATTTCAAATAGTACTTTTAGAGGAAATTTAATTTTGTAATGCATGCATTTAGTTTTGCAATTACATGAAAAGATACTATGATGTGGCTGACAAAAGATATTTAACAGGGACAATGCACATCAGTATTTAAAACTACAGTGTATGCATTTTGTGTGTACTGTTTAATTTTTTGTAACATGATGTCACTTAGAGATTACTGTTGTGCTAAACAAAGTTTTTTTGAAGAGAGTGAAGCCACTTTCTTTCAAGTAGGCACTTGTGCAGAAGTGCTTTAAAGTTTCTGGGTAGACTCATGGCAATGAGGCTTTGGCTATAGGAACCATTGCTTTAAACTTTTCTCATGTGTGAATTTCACTGTTTTGTAATATGCTTTCACACAACCAACATGAGTCTGCTGTGGTGCACCTGGGTGAGCTGATGGTACCAGGTAGCTTTATCCACACACAGTGCAAGGTAGAGTTTGTGTGGAAAAGATAATAGCTGCCAAGTTTGTAATGAGAAGCTGTGCCATGGCCTTGTTTCCATTTGGTTTGTGTAAGTGGATACCAATTTGAGTTCTTTCCTTTACTTAGATGCCAGTGATTCTGAAACACTGACCACTTTTAAAGGTTACTCAATTTGCTGTGACAGATTCAAATGTTAGTAACAGTATAAATGGAAGTGTCCGTGCTTGTTTCTTTAGGGAAGGAGGCTGGAGAGGATACCTGCTACTGGTTTATAAGGAGACTTCATGAGCTGTGGATGAAGCCTGAGAAGTCCAAAAGAATTTTAATTATTCTTGTTGCTTTTACTTTGTGTTTCTTTTGCTTATGTTTCTGTGATACTTCTATGCAAGTGTAGACTTACAAAGCAAAGCAGGTGCTGTTGTGTACAGTTGTCTGCAATGTAATCCTTGCCCTAAGTGCAAACTGAAATGACAGCAAGCCAATTTTTCTCTTTTAACAGTGGAAAGAGTGGAAAGAGAAAACCTTTCAGACTATTGTGTTCTTGGTCAACGTCCCATGCACTTACCAAATATCAACCAGCTGGCAACTTTGGGAAAAACTAATGAACAGTCTCCTCATGGCCAAATTCACCACAGTACTCCAATCCGAAACCAAGTGCCAACGATGCAAACAATGATAAACCCTGGGCTCCTGTCTCCTCAGCTCAGTCCACAACTGGTGAGGCAGCAGATAGCGATGGCCCATCTGATAAACCAGCAGATTGCTGTCAGCCGGCTGTTGGCTCACCAGCACCCACAGGCTATCAACCAGCAGTTCTTGAATCATCCACCCATCCCTAGAGCTGTCAAACCAGAGCCATCAAATTCATCGGTGGAAGTCTCTCCAGATATTTACCAGCAAGTCAGAGATGAGCTGAAGAGAGCCAGTGTGTCTCAAGCTGTCTTTGCAAGAGTAGCATTCAACCGCACACAGGTATCAATTTCTATTCTATAACCATGAAGGGGCGAAGTTGTGGCTCTTGTGGGGCTGTATGGTTGTTGCAGATCAAGGCAGGGGGTGTGCCATAGAAACAGGTCAAACCACTCTCAGTCTTTTTCCCAGTCTCTTTGTCAGTTTTGAACAAGGCTGTTTCTTCCTGGAACAGCTGTTTGTTTGCATTTGGCCACTCCTGTGCCGTTACCTGAGCTTTGTTCTCTAGCAGTCATTCCACTCATGTGAGTTCTTCCCTGAGCTCCTCTCTGTGTGGTTATAAACTTTCACATTTGCCCCTACCTGATTGCCAGGAAGAGGTAATAAGAGACTGAGAGTCAGAGGTGTTTTTGGGCTTCCTTCTGACACTTCCTCAATTCCTTCCTGTGGTACGACTGATGCCACAACTAGTGCCAGAGGCTGCTCCCACAAGAAATGTGTAAGGCAAGTGTGCTGGGAAAAGTGTCTGCCTTTTGTAGCAGATTGTGTTTGCTTTCATACATCTGACACAGGTTTTCTCACTCACGTAGTAAAATGCAGATGTTGAAATGATTGCGTGATAGTATCAGCTCAAGCCTGGCACCTGGAGTACCCAGGGTGAATGTGTGCTCGGAAAGACAGGCCGTTTACATTTATCGTGCTGTCATTGGAGCAAGATACAACATGTGATCTCTCAGTTGTGATACTCTGTAGCAAGGCTTAAGAAATGGAAAGTGGCTTAATATTTAATATTGGTACAAATTCCTTTCGTGTAGCTGGAGTTGTTCTTTGAGGTAAGATTTACCAGCAAGAGAAGAAAAGGGGGAGTGTGTATCTCTAGGAGGTCTGTCCCTTGCCCCATACAGTGCCTTCGTCTGTTCTCCTAGATTAATGATTTTCTTTGGCACTGCCATTTTGGAAATGCCATGTTATAAGGGAACTAATTAAAGTATGGAGCACGTTTTACTACTTCCCTTCTTCCATTAAATTCATAAGATGGCTGCACTCAGAAAAAAACCACTTGAGTTCTGGGGTTAGCCTTGAGGATATCAAATGAAAACTACATAGGAATGTATGAGTATTTCCTCTTTAAAATGCTGCTTTTAATTTGGAAAAGCTTTTCATCCCTCTGGGATCATAACCCGTTGTATATAAAGCCTGGTATAATCAAGGTAGATGGTATTGACAGAATGACAAATTCTGAACTGGAGCGAGAGGTCGGCAATAACGTTGCTGGCGAGTTTTGTCACTGTCACCAAACATGGAGCTCTCCTTTAGCCAGACTGGGAGATTTGGGTTGGTAATGCCCAAGTCTGCTATTAAATCAAAGGCTCATTCCCCAGCAAGAAAGAAATTCCCTGCTTCTTAGCCCTCCATCATAAGTAATATGATGAACTCTACAGTTCATGATACTGGCTCCAGAACAGGCAAGTCTTACAGCATCCATAAAAAATTTGCTCATCTCACAACAGTGTTTTGTTAGTCAACAGGGCCCTAATATAGGAGACCAGTGGTCTTACGTACAATGCATCATGTCCCCAGGAGCCATCAATGTAGCAGAAGTGCGTAGATACACGCTTATGTTTCCTTGTCCTCAGCTGTTAATTCCAACTCAAAGCAAGCTCCTGTGGCATCATGGACTGTTCAGGGTATTAAGGAGAGGGGCTCAGACAATCAGTGTTGCACTGCACAGTAGAAGGTGTGGGATACTCCCACACATCCATGGTGGAGAAGCAAACTCCGTAAAAGGCACTTGGAGTGGAAATTCAAGTCTACTCTCACCTCCTTGCATCCCCCCTGCTGCCTCTGAGGTACAGAGAGGTGTGTGTTTCTCTCTGGAAAGGTTTGGGTTTGTTGCATTTCACAGAAGTGCCAACATTAAACTGGAGGTCTGTTATTTCTCATGATGGTACCAAATCATAGATGCTGTGTGCCAGCCAGCTAATAATGGTATTAATCACTGCATATGGGCCACTGCTTAATCTTTCTTCGTGGTAGCTCTGTGGTGCGCATTAGCCTATAATTAAGTATAGCTTCATGAAATATGTACTGTGAGGCTTGTTTAATAGATAAACTATTCTCTAATTTATTTTAAAGTCCAATGACCTACATACTCAATGCTGAAAAGCCCCTTCTTACTAACATTATTTCTCCCCTGAGACCTTCCATCTGAGCAAATCTGTTAAATGAAGTAGAGGAAGCTTTGATCCAAACTAGGCTACATCCATTGGAACAAGGGGCTGACACTTGTACGTATGCATGTGTGTGTGGGAGGGAGAATGTGAGGCGGGTCAGAAGAAGGAGAGATGAAATTGTATGGTTTGTGAAACATCCAAATCTTTCTCTTGAAGTTGGAAATACATAACTGAAGACATCAATATTTGCTTATACCTGTGGCCATGTTGTCTGCACACGTGAAAATAAAGCACTTCAGGCTCTGTGACAAGTTCTGTACATTTCCTGGAATGCTGTGCTCCCACTGAGGTGGAGACTGAACATCAGGAAGTTTAGTACCTGCTGTATGCACAGGACAGCTGCACAGGGTGTTTGGCGAGGAGCTGGCCCAGGCTGAGTTAGCCATGAAGAGGATTTATTTCAAACAGAAAGTTCCAAAGTGAACATTTTCCTATTCATTTGAAAGTGGGAATGAAGAACCCTCAAAGTGTATATGCATGATTTTTAGTAAGTGTCTTGGGCTAATCTCTGCCTCTTCTTATATTTAGAGACTCAGTGTCATAATTTAAATTCACACTGTTGTGGAATCTAAATGCCTATTTGCTCAGCGCATGGGATGGCTAGAAGCACACCCACAGAGACAATATAATTATTGCAGGTGGTTTTAATGACACTTCTCAGTAAGTAAGAAATTCCTACACAACCTTCAAAATATTTAAAATGGTGGTGCACACTACCATGTTAGTCTAAGATGGTGTTGCCTACAATCTGCTCAGCAATGGTAAGAATGGTGTCTGTTGGAATGACACCCTTTCGGGCTCCGCGTAGCCTTCCCTGCTCTTGTGGCATGGAGAGAGCTTGCCATGGCAGTATTATTGGGGCAGGAGGTTCTATTTCTTGCTTGTGTAATTGCATTGTTTATTATGGCCAGGATCCTTGGCCTTGGCTCCCTCTTGCCTGTGACCCCTAAGTCAGAAGAATGTGTTGTTTACTGATATAGTTTGTTCCTTCTGCTCAGACTGCTGCTATGAACTAACAGCTCGCTAATGGAAAGCTAGGCATCCTTATCTGGACCTTAAAAAGTGCATGCAGGAGTGTGAGAGGGTTTGAATTGAAGGCAGACAGCTTTATGAGGCCCATCAAACACCTGAGAGTTACATACTCATACCTGATACCTTTAAAATGGAAGGCATCTTCGTGAGGCACATAGACATGAAACCAAGCTGTAAGCTGAAGTTGTTTTTAAAACAGTCATTAGTGAAAGGCTTGATTTCTGTAAGACTTTGGCACTTTTTGATTGTATAAAGCCATTCAATCTTGAGAAAGAAACAGGGAAAATTCTGATTAATACTACAAATCTATGAGAAGTACAACTGTTAGAGTCAACTGTTAGAGTCAGAGCAGGTGTACCTCACACTTGGAATTGCCCTGTGCACATTTTTAAAATCAGTCAAGGCTCATGAGTGAAGAAAGTGCCAGCAATATACAGACTGTAGAGGGTGACGAGGTTTTAGTGAACGGAGGGAGCTGATGTCTCTCATTGGTCTCAAACAGTGCAGTGAAGTCAGAAGGTTGTGCAGTAATGCTCCTGTGCAGGCTGGAGTTCTGAAAAAATGCCTACCTGGCTGAAGCCTGCATTGTCTTTACATCAGGATACTTCTAGGTGACAAGTGGCCTCTAAAAGCATGAGCACCATGTTGGCCAGTGGAGATACTCTGAAATGGGAGGCAGGACAAGGGGCCTGATGGCCAAGGCTATGGACTTCTTCCTGAAGGAGAATACATACATGGAGTTTGGCCCATTCTCAGGGCAGAATCCTTGTACCATCTTGCAGTTTATTGTCTCCTAGTACAGCATTAAGATTACAAAGGTTGCAATAACCAGAACTTGCTTATTGCAGGTTGTAATGTTTTGATAAATTGGTAGGTGGTGTTGGTTACAGGAAAAAGCAGGACTAAGAGGACTATTTTAAAGGAAAGGCCTGAAAATGCTGTCTTGGATTTACCTTGTCCTTTGCTGGAAAGCCTTTCCGCAAATCTGGAGGGGCTGAAGTGATCCCACTCTGCAAAATTCAAGCTGGAAAGTAGGTAATTTGAATCCTGTTCTGCCTAAAGAAAATGAATATATTCTCATTTGCTCAGCATCCCTCTTTGCTGCCGGCTTATGGAGTTGTAGTCAGGACAATTTATTGGGCTCTTTGTAAGAGTCCAGACAGTTTAAATCACTTGATCAGTGAACTGCTGCTCTCCTTGAGAGTGCCCAGTGGACTGCAAAGCCTATAGACTGAAGGAGTATTTCAATTTGTATCTTTTTCTTTTTTCAAGCATCTTTTTTTTTGCCAATGTTGTGACATAATAGCCAAAACTAGTAAAATGTTTGGGCGAGTGGCCAGTGCTTGTTTTACTGAACAGCCTCCGAAACTGGAAATATCCTTGAATCTGAGACTTTTTAAATCAAGCCGTTGTGGGGCCAGATACAAAGGGAGCTGTGTAAAAACACCAGCGTGTTCAGGCTGCTTGTAACTTTCTTCCCAAAGAGCACTGCTCCCTCCTTCCTGCCATGAGTAGCTCCATGTGGGAGCGTTGGCTTCCCAGCCTGCAGATGGGAAAGCAGCACACACCCAGCTCAGCTCCTGCCTGGTTAGCTGGTGCCAACCACGTCTCTTTGGATTAAAGGAAGTAACAGCCTGAGGAGGAGGAAATTCCACCAGCTTCAGACAGAGTGAAGTTTATGATGAAATAAGCCGCACTGATCCTTCTTGTTCAAGGGATTTGGTTGCACCTCAGCTGCAGGTGTGGGTTGAGGCATAGGGGAACACAGGATTGATGCTGGGTGGTGCCCCAACTTCGGGTGCAACTGCAAGCAAGTCCAGGGTTCTGCAATGAGGAAGAGGGAAATAACATTTCTGTGACATACAAAGGTGTCACTGGTCACCTCTAGAGGATTTGAGGGCTCTGACAGCAGGAGTGTGGTTGCTAAGGATGTAAAGCTATGGATTGTGACTCCTCATTTTAATTCTGCTTTCTTTGGCAAAATTCCCCTAAACAGAAGTGGGTTCAGAATAGAGTCCTCTACAAGGCATTAAGATCAGAAATATGGTTCGTTGAAATAACTGACTCTTCCACCTCTATTTGCTTGTGAGCCAAATCCTGGGCAGAATTCCTTTTGCAAATAATTTTCCCTTTAACTCACATGAGAGGAACACAAGGAGCTTTAATTCTCTGCCTGGTATCTAGTGAGACAGTCATGCTGCATTCATCGCTATGGTGTCTGCCCCATTGTGCACAGACTTTCAATTAGCAAGGCTTCTGCTTTGGGTTTTCGGGGAGATTTTTTGTTGGTTTTTACCCTCATAGAAAACTCTCTCTTATAGCATGAAATCCTTTAATGCTGCACGCTTGTTTTATTCTTGGGTGTAATGTGGCACAAGCAGTGTTCTGTTGTACTCACAGGAAAGAAGGCAGTCTATAAGGGAAGTGCTTAATTTAATAAATTGCAGATTTTTGGTACATGAGATATTTGTTCCAACAGTGGGTTTTGCACTGCCCAAAATTTCAGTTTCAATTAACTTAATTGTATTCAATAGGCTGAATGAAAAGATCTTAAGTAGCATGTGGGTCAGGCTTTCGGAATGTGTGCTTGTAGGAGGTGGCTGCTGCCTGCTCAGCTGATGCACCGGAGTCCTGAGCCTTGGGAGCAAAGGCACGGATCTGCAGTGTGCACAAGCTGTGTGTCTTTGCTCATCTTCCAGCATATTTCAGGATAAAGGTCTGGCATGCATGTCGTATAAATGGTGGCACTTCGAGGCTGCAGGTGGTTGGTCTTTCTCTGCCTCCTTTTCCGCATGCATCCACATTCAGATCCACATGCACATCCTGTCTTCCCTCATAAAAACAGATACCATAATAAAAAAGAGGCTTTATTAAACTAATGCAATAAAGCCGTTTTCTTTGAGGATTTAAACACTTCATTTTTAATAATAAAAATCAAATTGTCATTGTTGCACCCTGTATAAGTTTTATTCAAATCAGCCTCTAAATGCTTTGTGCCTAAGCACCTCTCTCCTGAGATGTATGTATTTTAGCATTAGTTAAATGAGTTTAAGAACAAGGCTTATACTCTGGCTGTAGGCACTGAATCTGGAGATCAGAAGATTTCTTCTAAATGAAGGACTGATGTGATGTGTACACTGAAGGGTACTGGGAGACTGTTGGTCTCCCATTCACAGAGAGTCAGACTCTGACTGAGTCCTTCAAGTTCTGAAGTTTGTAAAAAACTGATACAAATGTAGCACCACACATTTTGACCACTAAGAGACAAGAGCTGGTCAGGGAACAAGGTACAAAAACACTTTTGCCTGATGGAAACTATGACAGAATGGATATGAAGGTGCTTGGTTTGGCTAACCACTCAAAAATTTCCACTGATTATCTAAAGCAATTTTGCTCAGCAAAATTGAACTGGACACACTGCCAGGATAAGCATTTCTGATAGACTTACAGCACTTCTGCTTCATATCCTAGCTGGAATTAGGAAGAGATGCAAAGGAATGGAAACAAAGCAGTGAGCATTTGAAAATGAGCTTGAGTCCCAAGAAGCCTACAAGTACTTCATGTAGAGGTTCTTGGCAAGTGCTGTATACTTAGAGGCAAAGAGAAGTATTTCAGAATTGTTGAATGTATCTCGTTCAGCCCAGAACACAGTACTGAAAGTGAGACCTGGAGTAAATGCAGAGACAGAGAGATGTCGTGGTAAAATCCTGCCTTGACATGACAAAAACACAGCGGGTGGAAATGCTTTATTCCTTGATGGGTTGTGAAAAGTCAGTGCTTCTGCTGCAGAGCTCCTGGACTGACCTGCTGCCTCTAACTTGCAACTGCAAGTAGCAGACAACTGTAAATATAAATGGTCATTTTAGCCTGGCAAAACCAAGTTTGTTGTTATATGCTCAAGGTACAATTATGGTGTAGTTTGGTAGAAACGTGTAGCTAACCAGGGGTTCCCTGGGTGCTGCCTTCCGTGCTGGAAACAGGAAGTTGTGTGCTGAGAGGGGACAGGTTGACGTCACTGACCTTTAAGATCCAGATATTGAAATTGAATAAATCTCTGCATTTTCTCATCCTGCTCAGGGTCACATCTATCCCTGATGGAAAGCAGAATAGCTTTTCTGTTGAGACTTGTCAGTACAAGTGCAGGGCTTAAAAGTACTTGGAACTTTAAGCACTGCAGAAGCAATATTTTTCTAGTATTTCAGCATTTTCTCTGTTGCTTTTGGCCATAGCTGAAGTATGGAGAGGCACAAATACACTGAAAGTCTGAAAAAGTGTTCATGCTTTTTCAGTCCTTCATATATATAATTTCCTTATACAGAACGTATAAACTGAGGTTTAGCACATTAGTTGGGTTTATTTAAATTTTCACCTTGGCCAGTGTTTTGATTGTCCAAAGCCTGTTCTGAACCTCTTTAGCATTAGTGCCTGGATTTGTAGTCAAATGGCTTAGGTCTGTGAGAGGGGGAGAGCATGACTTCTATCCAAGTCATTGAATCTGATGTGTATGAGGCCCTATGCAGTGAGTCTGCTGCTGCCTGATGGCCCTCGTCCTCCTCTGTCCCCAGGACGCGAGTGCCTGGGCTGCACTCCAGCAGCGCCGCTTCGCCCCCATCCAGATTGCTTTTCAAAAGTTCCGGTTGCAAAATTGTCCTGCCTTTGGTCACTAGTAGTGCAGTCTGCTGTCCCACTGAGATCTCACTGACACCCTTTCCAGGCCTGAGCAGCAGCCCTTTGGGAAGAGGGCAGACAGGCTTTGGCCAAGCCTTTGTTTGCCTCAAAGGCTGGTCAGTTGGTCCACTGGATGTTGGAGTCAGTTGGAATAACATTCACTTTACATTGTACTGAATCATCTCTCAGAAGCTGCTTAAAAAAAGATTAGTTGCCAGTGAGATTTGGGTTGTTCGTCCTGGAAATCCTGTAGTTAATAAAGGCAAAAGAAGTTCACGAATGGGGTTTCATAGAATAAATGCAAAGCAAATCCCTGTGACAGTGACTTTGCTGGCCTGAAGGGACTACATGTCAGCTAGTTTGAAAAAACACAGTCAAAATTACTCCTACCTTAAATAGATTCAGTGACTTTTTTGTTTTGATTGGACATGTGCTTTTTCCTCCACCACAGGTATTATTTTCTTAAAGTCAGTTATGGATCCAGTGTGTAATTTTAAAAATAGTGCAAGTTCCAAGGGTAAACCAGGCTGTGCAGAGCCCTTGTCTCAGGGTGATCACACACCTCGTTTGCAAGCACAGCCTGTGTGAACATTGAACTTCCTCAGTTGCCT
Organism: Cnemophilus loriae; assembly: GCA_013397755.1. Classification (NCBI taxonomy): domain Eukaryota; kingdom Metazoa; phylum Chordata; class Aves; order Passeriformes; family Corvidae; genus Cnemophilus; species Cnemophilus loriae. The sequence continues at coordinate 43,246 of VZTF01002845.1, read as the reverse complement.
CTTCAGCAGCCGGTTTAAAAATGATGCAGAGGAGTGAAAAAGCAAAGATATAATCATGCTACATGTCCTGAAATTATCCTAGGAACTGTGTTCTATGTAGAAGATCTGTTTGGCTATTTAAAGTCATACTGAGAATTTCTAGTCCCTGAAGATGATCTTTTAGGTTTGCAGAGTTGGTTACTCTGCAAACTACCAATTCTTTTATTTTTATTTTTTAATATGTAAGATGTAAGTAAGTCGGAATGAGCTAATTTAGCCAATGGAATTTTATAAGAAATGTATGAATGCTGTGGGTTTCCCTCCCTCACCCCCTCCAGCAGAAACATAATTTGCAGAAATGAAAACAGTCTCTGGCTGGCTTTAGGGTTTTCTCAAAAATAGAAACAGTAGGGTTTGTCTGGCTGGGCCAGTTTCCTCACCACACACCTGGTGTATATCACTTTAAAAAATACATTATGCCTCATTAAATTACAATTAAATGAAATCATGATCATTTGTTTTTCTGGAAGGAAGATGTTTTGCATATTGAAAGCCTAATTTGTTGCAGGTGACAAAAAGGCTGAACAGATTATTTAATATCACTTTATTTTTTATAATGTTGCTCACTGGTTAGTTTGCGTATACTTCAGTAGCTCAGAATTATATTATTGTAAACGTTATTGCTCTCAAGACACTTTATTTTATTGTCCTCCCCTATCACTCAGCTATCTCCTGCTGCTGTTTACCGGCTTTGTTGTTTATCTTCAGCTGCAGAAGGACACGAGATTTGTCCCTCATGAGTCAGTTTTCTTATTAGCTCTCCTGCTGTTTACATGGTTCCTAAGCTGCCAAAGCACTTAGAGGAGCTGCAGAAAAACCCTCTTGGCAGCCAGGTTTCCTACCTGCGGCCTGGAGCGGGGCACGGGGAGCAGGGCTCGTCCCTGCCAGGGGCTGCTGTGCTGCGGTGCTGGGGACACCTCCTAAGGGAGGCACCCCCCTGGAGCAGGTGCCTGCCTTCGGAGGTGAGGCTCCCAGCCTGCTGATGGAACAGTAGTGCTGCAAAATATTGCTGCATCCCTGTAGCAGGTCAGGATGAGACCCTCATGGAAGCAAGAGCGCAGGCACCCAATCTACCCCGTGATAAGATGTTTCTGGTGATAGATCAGAGCCTTCGAACACAAGGGTTGGTATCTCAGGCAGCGAGATACCTCTTAGTGCCATGAGCAAGCCACTCGTACCTGTGAGCTTCTGATTTACATAGAGAGTCAATGACTGCACAGAAAAGTAATTGCTGGCATGCTTTCACATATGTTTCTGCTCTCCATTTTTGAAATTGGACCATAAATTTAGTGAGGCTAAGATGGGAGGGAGAAAAAACTGCATTAGAGTCAGCGCCAGTAGCTTTTAGGTCCCTTTCTTTCATACTAAACTCATTAATTTTTGAAGTTGAGCTTTTATTTTAAAAAGAAGTTTTACATATATATCCTTTCAAAGATACAGGGAATTACGAATTTAGAGAATTGGTGGAAGCAACATTTCATTTATTTACTGCATTTGAAGAATTTTTCACTGACTTTAGGGGAAAATTTTAATAAGGACTTGCATCGGTCTTGGAATCAGGCGGGTTGTGGCTTCAAGCTCCTGTATGTCCTTTTTTGGTTAATCTCCGCCAGCCTATGAGCCTGTCAAACTTCAGAAAGCTTTTCAAAATGTCCTTAGTTTCTCTGAGGGGTGGTAAACCCTGAAGAAAAAGCCAAGTATTAGCATGTTGTCTCGAGGTCACACAAAATGACAGCCCAGCACTGCAACTTCTTCAAACTTTTTCCCAGTGCAGACCTTTTTCACCAGCCAGCTTCTCTCTCCCATCCCACTTCTGAGTGGAGCTCACCATGGTTCCATTCCCAGCTCCAGTCCTTCTTGTGCCCACGCTGATCATTGCAGAAAAATGTAATTGGGAGTGTCTTAGCTTGATTGTGTAGATGAGGAGCTGAAAAGATGGAGCCTACCTTCAGGTTGTGTGTGGAGCTTGCTTGGAGCACTTGTGATATAGACTCTGCTGAAGTAGAGGTTTCACGTGTGTATTGTACTGTAGGTGTTTAATAGCAGATAAATGCAGACACAGGTACACCATTTGCTGGTCAGTTGGTTTTGTCAGGAAGACTGGTAAATAAGATCAGTATCTACTAAAAATGTGGCCATTTGGTTAACTGGCCAGCTGCAGTGACAGTGCTTTTAGCAAGGCTTTTTGAAGGAGATTCTCTGGTATGAATGAAAATAAATGAGAACTAAATATTACAAGGCTTGGGGTATGTGGTTGCTTTCTAGTAACGTTTTTCTGACAAGAAAGGAGTAAGCCTTGCCTGTCCTTGGGAAGCAGCTTGCCTGGGTCCTGGCTGTGAAATAACTGCAAAACACTCGTGTCAACAGCCACAGCGGGGCCGTGTCGGGGTCCGCGGGGTCCTTGTGCAGGCTCCTGCTGAACTGCTCCTCTCCCAGAGCAGGCCAAGGTGAGCCCGCCCAGCTCGGACTGGGATTTCACATGGCTTCTGTGGCTGGAATTCCTGGGAGCAGCGGTGCAGACGGCCTCCGGGTTGTGACAGGAGCGGAGCGGGAATGGAGTCAGATGGCTCAGGGAAGCATATTGGCAGAATAGCCTTTGGAAATGATGAGCACATAGAGTCGCATGTTAACATAAGATATCATTTTGATATGATAATGATATGTTACATTACGATATAAGTAGTCTCGATGGACAGAAATGCTCCCTCTCTGCTTCTTCGCACAACAGTACATTAAAACAGGTATAGTTCAGGAATTTGCTGTTCCTGCTATTTGGAATGAAGGCCCAGTTTGTGAAGTGTCAGATATGAGGGGGTGCCTGAGCAAAGATGGTGGCACACGCTGTGTCCTTCATAGTTTCTGTAGGCCCTGATCCAGATTTGTGTGCTGTGCCTTTAACTTTTAGATAATCCATGGAATACTGAGTGCAAGTGCGTACTCTTATGCATAAATTTAACGCCATCATTAGATTTAAGCCTCTTTTAATGACATTTTCATGTCTCCAATTATTTTATTTTTTTTACTCTTTATTTTTTGGAAGTGCTGTGTAATGGCTTTTGTAAAAACTAGATTAATATGGTGTTCATTCATGGTCACAGTGTGAAGCCTGTGGTATTTTAAAGTGAGGCATGAAAGAATGGGTTAAATCCCTAAAGCTAGATTCTAAGGTTTTATTATTGCTTCATTTTTCTCCTTTCAGAAATGACTGTCCAAACTGAAATGAGCGGACTGTAACATCAAAACCCAGCCAAACATTTTTCTTTATAAACCTCCTGCACTGTTTAAATGTCGAAACTAAATTTACCAACCTTGGCAGATTTGTCAAAGAAAGAGGAACAGGATTGCCAAGTGTTCCCAGCTTCAAGTAAAAAGAGAAAGAGAGAGAGATCTAACAGCTCCTAAAATATTTGCAGCAAGCACCTGGTGATAACTGCAATTTCTTCTAACCAGTGCACCTACCTTCCTATCCAGCATCTCCATACTCAGAAGCTTATTACTCTGCCAGAATAGGACAGTCCCAAAATAAACCCCAGCCCCCAGAAGACAAACACTTTCCTACAAAATATCCCCTCAGGGAGAGCCCATGAGATTCTGATGTAGATTCTCAGTATTGCAACCCAGCTGGTTACACTAAACAAGTTTTTAAAAACCAAAGAAACCCATCAACACATGACGCTTTTTTTTTTTTTTTTTTTTTTTTTTTTTTTTCAAACCAGGGTTTGTTGTCAGAGATCCTGCGTAAGGAAGAAGACCCTAGAACAGCTTCCCAGTCCCTCCTGGTAAACTTAAGGGCAATGCAGAATTTCCTCAATTTGCCTGACTCGGAGCGGGATCGTATCTATCAGGATGAGAGAGAGAGAAGTATGAACCCAAACGTGAGCATGGTGTCTTCAGCTGCCAGCAGCCCAAGCTCCTCCAGAACACCCCAGGTAAGATGCAATCCCTTGTTACCTGTTTGTTGTGTGGATTATTGCAGGGAAGGAGTTTCTTTCCAGCCTTCCCCTGTCTGTTACTCCCCTTGCCCAGATGAGTTGTGGAAAATCTTTCGTAAGGTTTTGGAGTGGCTGTTAAGAAACATTTAGTGGATTTCAGCAAGACACTGTGATGATCATGCTATCTTTAATCAATGCCATAAATGCAAAAGAATATGTAACATTAGTGCCTGAAAGAGTGCATGTGGGCATTACATACAGGCTGTTGATATATGTTCATTGAATGGCTATTATAGAACATATTACAGAAAGTGCATGTAGATTTTACCTGCGTCCATTACCTTCTTCAGAACACAGAGGAAATTTCTGGGCTTCTGGTTCATATATGTTGCAGAAAAAGTGTCTAGTGAACAGAGCTTGATAGTGCATTAGATAGATGTTGTTAGAAAACACTGCTCCGTATTCTGCATAGGAAATCACAGTCCTTGAGTTAGAGGTTTTTACAAGTAAACATTTGAGGTATGGAAAGTTGAGATGGGCAGTGTGCTGGGAAGGAAGATGATGCTTAGAGCTCCCAAGCAGCTGTTATTTCATTGACTTAACTGCATGTGTTTATTAACGTGTTGTTGCCGCCCACTCTTCCCTGGATAGGTTGTTCCTTTGCACTAAGAAAGAGCATCCACGTACCACACTGTAATAGTCATCCCCCCTTGTACCAGGCTGATGCAGTCCCTCACACGTACTCTGCAAAGTGAGGGTGCTTGCACAGGGCTGCTGATGAACTCCTGTCGTGACATTTGCCTGACTTGAGTCTGAACTTTCTAACAGTGCAGACATGATGGGTCAGTTCTAGCACTTTTCTGATCTTTAGTAAATGGGCCTGTGTAACCCTTCTAACAATATCAATGAGCACTTCTCATTGAATTCTGTAGTCACAGCTGCTAAAAGTAAGCAAGCAAGCAAGCACTGCTGGGGGGTTGAAGTTTTACATTCAAACTGACCATCGTTAGGGGAGGTGTGTTGATTTTGTAGAAATTGTTGAGGTTGTTCAGTTTAACCTAGACATGTAGGTGCACTTCACCAAATAAATGACGTAAAGAACTGTTTTCATTGAAAGCAAGCTTATCTTGCCAACCCAAATCTGTCATTGAATTTTCGTTAAATGGGAAACTCACTGTATGCTCCTTATCTTTTTTAGTTACCTTTAATTGAAAATAAAAATATATAGGGATTTAAATAGTGGGTACACTATTTTACTATTTAAATAGTGTACCAACTTTCTGCATTGCTATTGGTTCATTAAAGAATTAGCTTACTCCTGCTTATATTTATTGCAATAGGTTTTGCACTAGAATCAAGCACTGAAAGGAAATCTAGAGTTTAGATGCAATCCGGTGAGAATAAAAATTGGATCTCTTACCTCATTTCATTCCTTTGTTGAAATATGCCATTTTCCCATGCTCTAGCCACAGCTAGAACATAATTTAAAAAATTGGAAATTTTGCCTGCCTTTGTAAGAGCTAAATGTTGCAAGAAAACCATACTCTAGAAGTATAAACCAGCCCATACTTGCCTTATTTTGGCTTGAAGAATCCAGTAGGATATTGTGAGGCTTTTGATCAGCAAAAGCAGCACACAAAGGTTTGTGTACCCAGTGCTCGCCTTGTGCCCGCTGTGTAACATTTCCTCAGCCCTCAGAGGGCCAGCACCAGTCAGCACAGGTGCTGTTTTGACAACTTGGACACCTCTGCAAATGAGGCTCTTCCCAGCTCCCGGGCAGGCAGCACGGCTACTGCGCTTCCCCATATGCCTGGTATTAGTTCTGACGAGACAAATGCTGTGCTCGCAGGCAGCGCGGCGATTCCCGGCAGCGTCAGCTCCCCACGCAGCTCCCTTGCCTACCCTGGAGCGGGGTGCTTTGGGGCAGCAGTGGTAGGAGCTGTACCAGCCTTGCGGGAACTGTGTCAGTGTGCCAGAGAAGGTGATGGAATGGCAATTGGAAACGTGGTTTCCATAGATACCGATATCCTGCAGCAGTGCTTTTGGGATTGAGTGTGCTGGGTAGGAGAGGCACGGCAGATACCTGTGGAAGTGCTCGTGCTGGGGCTGTCATGCAGGCAGGTGTAAGGGCATGCAGAGTAACCCAGCTCAGCTCTCCCTAACTGAGACAGCCCCGAGCCACCCTTTTTGTGATATTCCTGGCTCAAGATCTGCCTCAAGATGAGAATGAGAGATTGATGCAGAAAATGGGGTTGCTGTAGGGAAGATGCTCTGAGCTGTTGGGGGTTGTTGTGTGCACACAGAACCCCAGCAGTAAGGGGCTGGGTTGCAGTGCTCTGGCACTGTGGTTGCAAACACTTTTTGTTTTTTTCCCCACTGTTTGCAACAAGATGTTTCAATAGCAGAGAACTCCTTCTTAATATCAAGACCAGCTTTGAATCTAGGCCTTTAACATGAAATACTTTATTTTAGTGACTTTCAGTTGGTACTTGCCCTTCCTATTTCGGTGATTAAATTAAAAATGGTGCAGCTTTCAGGGTGTGCAGCGCAGGCCTTTTTCTGACATGTGGCTGTGGACCTAGAAGTGTGGGAGACCTATACAGGATGGAGTTATATTTTAAATCTTTCTTTTACATGCTAATTTTGTTCTCAGGATCTCAGACATCCATAACAGCCTTTGAGGCCATGGTGACCTTGGCTGCTGTGCTAGCCAAAGGCTCCAGTGGCTGGGAAGACTTTTTTATACCCGACAAATCTCCATTAAATCAGTCCTGACAGACTTGGACAGTCTTTTTCCTTTCCATGAACTCTTTGTTGTTTTCTTACATTTCCTACAATTGCCCTAACTCTCATCTATCTGTAAACATTGAATTTCAGAGTGGGGTGTCCCTGTCGGTCCCTGTGTTGGACTGACCCAGCTCGTGGCCTGTGGATGGCAGTGGTTTAGCCCTGGCCTCCTGGGGCGTGGTGGCCGTGCTCTGCCCCAGCTGCTGTCCAGCTGCCTCTGCCTGCACACAGGGCTGGCCTGAGGGAGCAGGAAAATCTTACACCCTTTCTGTGTGTGTCCTGCCTATGACAGGCAGGGAACAAGCCCAGAGCAGTGCCCGCTGAGCCTGGAAAGGGAGAAGATACAGGCTGGTTAAAGCTTTATCGGAAGTTGTAAGGAAGAGTGATTAGTCTAGAGTGTTGTCTTGATTGGATTTTGGCTCCATTATTAATGTGGCCTTGGTACAAAAGAGGTGTTTGAAAGAGGAAGATTTGGAGGAGAACAAAACAGAAAAAAGTAGTTCAGAAGGTTTGGTTTTGCCTAGTTAACCTTCCTATTGACAAATAAACATTTGGGCATGTCTGCCTAGTTAAAAATTAACATTAGGTGTACTCTAGCAGACTGCAACTGACACAAAAACGGGATCCATCTGAAAAGGTTCATAATTGGGCCAAATATGACTGTCACTGGGGTGTATGGGTGGTTTGGATCTATTGGGAAGTGTGAGCTTTGCCATTTAGGTTGTGTTCTTTCCTAAGACCTTTACATCTCAACACAGAGATTTTATATCAGTAACCCACACGTTTCCCTTAAAAGGTGTAAGGAGTGCAGTGATCAGCCCTGGTATCTCTCCTCTTTGAGCCCAGGAAAGTAAATGAGATCTGTCTCCAAGGGGCAGCTGGTGCTGGGAGCACTCAGTGAGCATCACACCGCCCTCACTCCCTGTCCTGCCAGTGCGTTCTGGGGACCACCAGTCCAAGGGGCTTTAAAATCAACATCCTGTAGCAGTCATCTGAACTGTATTGATAGAAGCCTTGTAGGGGTAGTCCAGCGCAGGGAAAGTACTGGCAGCGTCCGTTATTGTCCTTCATTTGTCACAGAAGCTGATGGGAAATCATTCAATTAAAAGGAGTGCAGTGGAATACACAAAATCTCAATATGAGTTTAGGAGAATGAGGGCAGCACATCAAAGGCATGCCAAAGCCCAGCTTTATGAAATGATTTTTTTTTTCATTTCCACTGATTTCCTAGGTGAAATTAGGTGACTGTCTGGCTAGCATAATGATGATAAGGCTGGGAAACCATACATACTCAAGTGACATACGTATAGTTTTAATAAAGGATGAGGGAGACTTGAGGGAGTGCATTAAATTGAGTAATAATTTATTATTTAGAGACCTCTACCCATTTACTCATTTTTTCTGGGAGAATTGGCTCTTCCTCCAAGGTGTAGGCCACTTTTAGAGAGGGGGGAGAAGGTAGAGCCTGGTTGCTGTGCTGCAGTAGCTGGCTGGCAAAGCCAATGTCAGTGCCTGCCTGCAGCCCAGTGCCCCAGCTACCTATCCTGTTGTTGAGCTGCTCAATAAACATGCTGGGAGAGTGAGAGGGGGAGAGTTGACAGGGCCTTGCATGTCCTATAGGAATGCACTGCAATTATTTCCAATCACAATTAACCTGATTAGAATAATGGACAGGAAGTGTCCCTCTGTAGCTAATGCAGTTTGGCATCAGCTGACTGAAATCCTTTGATAATTTCTGCACAGATGGCTGGGCTGAAAGCAGCACTTTTTTAATTATTATTTTCATGGTCTCTTGGTAGGCCAAAACCTCGACACCAACAACAGACCTCCCCATTAAGGCGGACAGCGCCAACGTCAACATCACAGCTGCCATTTATGATGAGATCCAACAGGAGATGAAAAGGGCCAAGGTATCTCAAGCTCTGTTTGCCAAAGTGGCTGCCAATAAAAGCCAGGTGAGTGGTATAGGGGATTTCATTGTTGGGGGGTTTTCTGGGGTTTTATTTTTAAAGCAGTCTCTGAGGTTGGGACTAGATCCATCTCTTCCTCCCACCAATAAAATTACATCTGTTACTACAATAATAATAATTTTCATCTCTGGGGAACCTGTCATGTTTGGCTTTTGCCTGCTTAAGTGGTTTCCTTTTCCCTTTTCAAAGAGGCTGAGGAAAGGGTCAGTTCACAGCCAAGCTTTTTCTCCCCTTTTGTATAAACATGTATGTCTTTTCCCACGTGTGGTATATAACTAACACTTCTGCTAGTAGGACGAGGAACTTTCAAAATGGTGGTATCCTACTCATTCAGCAGGTAATGAAATTGCTTTCTCAAGTGGTTAACTGAGGGAAGGCAATGGGAAACAGCATATTAGGCAGGTGTTTCCTTTTTAGCATGTTGTATGTGCTGCATACGGTATTGCCATGTGAATAATTTACATCGGATCCAATCATTTTTACAAAAAGGCATGAGAAGGCACTGCAGTGAGTTCTCCTGGATTCATTTCTATCTTGGGTGTAAAAAATACATGTGGGCAAACCTAGGTTGGGGTGAAATTCTTGAAGAGAATCCATTAATTTAAAAATTTCATCCAACTGTTTAAAAAAATATAATGCACCAGAAGGGATTTTGTGGGAAGGAGGACAGACAGATTTTTTTGAAGGGCAGCAAGTGGATTGGAGATTGTTGGAAGGAATTGTTTACTCAGTGAAAAGAGCTGCTTCTGATCCTGGATGAAATTATTCAGTTGAGCTAGGAGTGGGCATCAATATGCACGCAAAAATGCACAAATGTGCATGTGACAATGAGACAGTGGGACAGAAGTATCTAGGTGCATGCACTCTGAAAAACACACACTTTCCTCTGTGCAGGGAAACAACACTATAGTCATTAAAGTAGATGCAAAATAAGTGGTTGAAAGGTGTATAAACAAAGCATCAAAGGCTATCAAAGCACATGGGAAAGCCTTGTCCTTGTTACAGGTATTTGTGCCCTGACACATGGAGATCTGATTAATTTTTCCTTCTTCATGTAATTATTAATTTTCTTTGCCTTTTGCTTTCTCTTGTCAGGGTACAGGGGTTACAGTGCCTCTACCCCCCAAACTAAATCCCAGGCTCAGTATGAAATACATAAAAGGAAAATACCATGGAACCCTCTTAAACTGTTAAATGCATAAAAATCTCATGTACCACATGGCAAAATATAATGAGAACTGGAGCTGTTAAACGAATAAAGCTGTTAAAAGCATAATGCCACTTGGCACAACTACTGTGCATTTAACGGTTTTCCACTGTGTAATAAATGACATATGTGGTAAACGTGCAGTAAATATAAAAACTGCACAATTGATTTTGCAAACGTGCCCCTTATTCTTTACTCCATGCAGATATCAAAGTTCCACCCAGAATCCGGACTGGACAGCTTTTAATAAGGAGTGTTTAACACAGACAGAATGCCAGCCTCTCTGAGGTTTGGCTTAAAATTGCCTGCAAGCTTCCTGTCATTATACCCAGAGGCTTCTTGAAATAGAGAGGAACTGAACCACCCAACAATAATTTGGGTGGCTCACCAGCTTTGGTCTGTGCCAGCTTGAGTGCACTTCTCTGGCAGCATTGCACACCAGCGCCAAAACAAAAATAAGATCTGTAGTCTTTCACGTGGAAAAAAAGCAGGGCAGATTTTGAACACCAGATGCAAAAGGTTAAGAACAGGATCCACAAATGTTATTGTTTAAAGCAAAGTTACTGCACATAAAGGTTTTGTTTCTTCAGCAGCACCGAATAAAGAAGTGTTTCTGAGGCTGATGTTTCTTTTGTTTCGCAGCCTTGCCAAAGCAGTACTGGCTCCCTGGGATGGCCCAGCATTCGCCATGCTGAGATGTCATAGCGCTCTGCTGGAGCATGAAAGTGGTTTATGGGGACACTGGAAGGCAGGGACAGAGAAAGCCACAGCCAAGAACCACAGTGGGATGGGGCCTTCCCCTGCCTCAAAGCCCACCTGTGTGCCTGGCCTGGCTTGGTGTGCCTGTGGTGTCCTGCCGCTGGCCGGGGAGCTCTGTGGCCCAGAGGAGTGCCAAAAGCAAGGACACAGCTGCTTGCATAAGGGAGAGCTAAGGTGTCATGGTCAGCATGTTGCCTTAGGTCTGGCTTGTCTGAAAACTAGCAGTTGGGTGTTCCCAGTGCTTTGCACAGGCCAGCTGTGCCAGTTGTGGGCATTTCTGGTGAAAATGCTGCTGATTTCAGCAGCTGAGTTACATGGTGGGAGGCACTCATTGAAAACTGCCCATGTTTGCAGAAGAGAGAGTTTGAAAGGGGGAAAAAGAACTAGTCTGAGGCTTTGCTTGGACTCTCCGCCAAGGTTTGTTCACTTGCTATTCTCCACAGGCCTGGTTTGTGTTGCATTGGCTTCCTCTATTATTCCCTCACCCCAGACTACTGAGAGGCTTCCAGTTTGCTAACAAGGCGTGTGTTATGTTGGGCGCTGCTGTTCTGTCAACAGCAATCCACGGTGCTGTGAGATCTTCGCAGTTTTAGCAGGCAGTGAATCTCCGACAGGGATGTTTTGACATTTTATACACAGGGCTGTATGTCATGTACCCGAGAGAACATCCAGAGGCAACGGAGGCCTTATTTCCCCTTCTGTCTCTGTACAGGAAGATTGGTACCCACTGAGAACAGTTATTGCAAGTGGCATCATCTACTTGTGGAGTTAATTGACATCTAATTTAACGAGTAACCATCTTCGTTCTTAAGTCATGGCAGAGTGTCAGCAACTGAAGAGAAGGGCAGTTTCTAGAAACTAAGGTTCCAAATCACAGAGCTCACAAGTCAACATAAATGCAAGTTTCAGGGCCTCACGGAGGTACCAAGGTAGTACGATGAGAATTCTTTAAGGGAATCCACCTTCATAAAGATTTCAAGCCATTCATTTTAGACATTGACTTATTCATCACTTATTTATCTTAATATGCATTTTATTCCTTGCAACTAATATCTAGATATTTTTAGCCTTTGTGAAGTGCTATGCATCCCTTTGTATTTTTGAAGCCAGCGGGAGCTGAGGGCTCAGTGCCCTCACAACACAGCCTCCAAAGCTGCCCTCCTATTTTAGTTGCCAGCTCTTAGTGATGTACCTGATGGACAGCAGGATTGTCTGGGGATGCTGCCTGCTAGTGCCCTTTTAGTGGCTAAACCTGAGACCTGTATTAGCACATTGGGAATGTTTCTGAGTGTGGCTGGAACACCAGAGTTTGGTTTCCAGTCTACACTTCAGGCTCCTCTGGTTATATTTAATTCACAAGAAGACAGGTTTCTGGTATGCTATTTCAGAGAGATCTGGGTGGCCTGTGTGTGCCCAGAGCTGGGCAGGCAGAGACTTTGGCCTTGGATTACTGCAAGTTTGGCCTGTTGGTCTTTAAAACTCGCTTCTACATTCACTTCTGGAACTGCTCTACAGTACAACTTCAACAAATGGAAAACCATTTCCCCTGTGACCATGTGCCTGCACTTCTCTAATGCTGTGCAGCAGCATCACCCCTTTGACCTCTGCTAGTGAGAGTCCTGTCAGAGACTGTGCTGTGCTCAGCAGACATTTTTTTCTTAGTCTTTGCAAAATGGGTTTAGGAATGTAGATCTGTTCATAATAAACAGTGACTATCAAAATAAATAGTGGGCATAGCTGGCTGGAGCCCTTGTTGACAGTCTGAGGGAGGGCAGAGTTTGTATGAACATGGAGATCAAACTTCCCACAATTCTTTCAGGGCAAGAGACTCCTCTTGACCAGCCTAGGGTGGCATGGGGAAGCATGTTGCTGGGGATCAGCCCTCGGAAGGGCAAATGGAACCTTCACCAGTCCAGTGAAAACAAAAAGTATAGCCTTGAAACTGAAGTTCTTTTCAAGGGACTGGAGTTTGCTCCAGTTGCAAAAAAAGCAAGAGATCCCGTGGAGCAACATTTGAAAGAATGTTAAGCTACCAAAGCTCAGTCTCTGGGTTGTATCTTCACCCTGTTGAAAAGTAAGCAAACAAACAATAAACTTGATAAGGGTTTGAGTTTGGGGGCAAAAAAGCCCTTCAGTTGAGGCCCTTCAGGCAAAAAAAAACCCCAGGCCTGTGGATGGAAATCACTATGACAGTTGCTTGCCTTTCCTCTGACTTTCCGTTTTCATGTCAAGATCCCTGCCTCATTGCCAGTTCCCTGGCCAAGGAGGGTGTTAGCCTACAGCAGAATCCCGTGCTAGATGGGACTCAACACCACGGCCACCTTCCCATGCCCTTACCTCCTGCTCGCCCTCCAAGAAGGGAATACAGACACTGCAAGAGGAATGAGCAGTGTCACTTGGAGGAAGGACTGGCTCTAGAAACCCTTAATTTCATCCTTCCCTCTTGTTCTTTCCCAACGTACATTCTCTTGTATTCATTTGATAGGATGAGATGCCTTCTCTCTCCCTTTTAGCTTATAATAGGTGTTTTCTGTGGCCTTAAACTAATTAGCTTCCAGTGATGATGAACAGCAGCTAGAAAAGCAGCTGGTGGTGAAGATGTGTGGTGTACATAGTGTGTGCATATAGGGCACTTCTTACAGCCTTATCATTTCAGTGCCTTTATGACGCTTTGGATCTCTATAGCTGGGGTGTATCTGTTGAGCTGACTTTTCTATGTTCTTGTCACATATGGAGGACATACAGAAAGACATTTCTCTCCTTGACTGAACTTAGAATTTCTTTGAAGTCTTTGGACTAGAGCTTCTTTTTTACAGACTTGTACGTGCAGTCACAGTGTGACCCTCATCCAGGACAAGAGAGGTGAGCCCATATGAACCTCACGAGCTTTGACAAGGCCAAATGCAGTGTCCTGCACCTGGATCAGGGCAACTCCAGTATCAGCAAGGCTGAGGGATTAAGGGATTGAGAACAGCCCTGCCAAGAAAGACTTGGGGATGAAAAGCTGGACAAGAGCTGTCAAAGTGCACTCTTAGCCCAAAAGGTCAACTCTGTTCTAGGCTGCGGCCAAAGCAGCGTTACCTGCAGGTTGAGGAAGGTGATTCTGACCCTCTACTTTGCTCTGGTGAGACCCCACCTGGAGTGCTGCATCCAGCTCTGGGGTCCCCAGCCCAGGAAGGACTTGGGCCTGTTGGGGCAAGTCCAGAGGGGGCCACAAAAATGATCAAATGTCTGAAGCACCTCTCCTGTGAAGTCAGGCACAGAGTTGAGGCTGTTCAGCCTGGACAACAGAAGGGTCCAGGGAGCCTTCACTGCAACCTTTCAGTACTTAAATGGGTCTTATTAAGCAGGGCCTGTTGTGACAGGGCAAGGGGTAGTGGTTTGAAACTAAAATAGGGTAGATTCAGACTAGATACATGAGGAAGAAACTTTTTACAGTGAGGGTGGTGAAAGGCTGGAACAGGCTGCCCACAGAAATGGCATCAGGCCCGATCCCTTGAAATAATCAGGTTGCTTGGAATCCAACCTGATCCACTGCAGCTGTCCCTGCTCATTGCAGTGGTGTTGGACTAGAGACCTTTAAAGGTCCTTTCCAACCTAAACTATTCTATGATTCTATGACAGCATCTGCAGCAGTGCGTTGGCCTCTCAGCAGCTGAATGAATAAGGGACAGTTGTGGAGCTGGGCCTTTGCTCATGAAGTCCTTGGCAGACCTGGGAGCTGATGGTGGGCTGCTTGCCCTAACCACAAGCCCACACTTCCTCTCTAGTGTGGGGAGAAGCTGGTTTGAACTTGGAATGCTGCAAATATCCTCAGTGCACAGCATCCTTCCCTCTGAGGCCAAGAGCTGTAAGCAGACTTGGTGTTCCCATGAATCTAAGGTACTTCAGTGCTCATGTATCTCATTCTTTTTTTTGTATGATTTCATGCTTTATGAGGCTAGTGAGAAACTGGCCCTCATGAAAGTGCTTTGCATTTTGCCTTGAATTTTCTGGGAAGGAAAAGTACCAACATTTCAGAAAATCCAGACTGTTGAGTGATTAACCTTGAACTGTATCAAAATTCTCCAAGTAGAGTGTCTCAGGTTCAGTCCCCCTCCCCCGGCCCTCATCAAGAATTCATTGAAGCCATGACAGAACTCTCCATTACAGTTAGTCTTTTATCCATTTCAGCTTTCTTGATTAGGTTATCTTGAATCATTAGGGGGTTTATTTATTTTAATAGACACTTATTGGATTCATGGTAAGAGAGTTTGGCGACTAAGGAACAAGAGCTGAATATTATCTAGCTCATTTTGCATTGTAGAGTCCCAAACTGAGCAGAGAGAAAAGATGCTGAAGAAGTTTGTCCAGAGGACTCCTGTGATCCCATGTGGGAAGGGAGCCTTCTTTGGGGAATGCAGCATTTCTTTACTAATCTTTCAAGACTTGCGTCAATCATTGCTGCTTTTTTTTCCCTTTTGTCACATATGTTGACATTTTCTGCACTGATGATGTGGGTGAGGAAACGGCCTTTTACATTTATTTTTGAGATTTATTCTTGAATCACTCATACTAAAAACTCTTCATTTGCTTACTCATGCTTTCACTGGAGACCCTAGAAAATGTCAGTGCAGAAAACTAACTGTATTATTATTATTATTGTTACTGTTATTATTATTGTTCCTAATTTTAATGTAAGCACAGGGAAACAAGGTCGGTTAAGCTGCAGGTTTATCCATGCTCAAAGAAGAACAGCTGCCTGTGACTAAGTCACCGTGGACACCCAACTGCCACCTCCTGCAGTGGCTTTTGGCAAAGTGTAAACATGGGCCTGTACCCCAGCATGACTGTGAGCCTGAACTCTTCCCATGTGCCTTCTTTGTCCTTGGTCAGAAATTTGGTCCTTGGCAGACTGCAGGGCAGCAGATCTGCAGGATGCAGTTTTTGGGGTCAGTGTGTTTGTGCACACCTTCACTGAGCGCTGGAAAAACTGACCTTTCTGCAGTCTGGTACCTCTGGCTGCCCGGGCAGCCTCCCCTGTTCCGGGGCAAGCCCAGCAAAAGTGAAAGGATCAAGCTGCTAAGCAGGGCTCTGGGATAAGTGACAGAGGATATGGCTCAGGATTGCTGCACCAGCTAGCTGTCCTCGAGGGGGTTTGAGGGTGCCAAGGCTCACGCTTTGGTGTTCTAAGCCTGCTGTTTCTTTAACAGCATAAAAGCACAATGGGAATGGCTGGCTTTCTGCAGATTTTTGTTGTTTGTTTGCTTAGCTATGTGGAAATGTATTTGATTAGAAGACAGAGGGAGAGGTTAAAAATAGGACATTAATATGATACTATATTTTTTATCAAACAAAATGCTTAGGAAATGTTTATCTTGTCTCATGAGAACAACAAAAATAGAGGCCAGCACTTCTCTGCAGCTCTCTTTAATGAGCTAAATTGGGCTGCATTCTTGATGCCTCTAGAAGTTTTGGGGTGAAATGAAGGAAGTTCTGAGCAGAATTCCTTCTAACCACAAGCACTGGGTGTGCCTGAATGTAGAGCCAAAAGCATCCTTTAATTGTGCTGTTTTTCCTCCTCTTATTTTTAATGGAAGACATTCCCGTTTGAGAACCTTAGAAGCTGACATTAAGGGCTGGATTCTGCCACCCATATTGACACTGGTGTGTATCAAACTCTCTGGTAACTCTGTGGCAGCCAAGGGGGCTGTTTGTGCGGTGGAGCCAGACCTGTGATGTGCAGGGGAGGCAGGACCAGAAGCACGGCATATCATGGGTCTGGGGAAGGGTGTGTTATTTGTTAGATTCTTCAGAATATGCTCGCAGAAGTTATATTTACTTGTAATGCAGTGAGCTCAGATGCTGTGGATGAGTGGGGGGAAAGGTGGTGAGATAGTGTCTCCTTTACTTTTCCTTCTTCATGCCAATAAATGTAGTTACAGATGAAAATTCACTGTGAATGGCTGTAGCTCCAAAAATTTCTGTATGTTAGCATTTCTTAAATGAAATAATTCTCCTGGAAAGCTCTGTGTAACATACACAGACCCCAAAGAAATAAATAAAAGAAAATTAAAAAATCGTAACCAAAAAACGCCAAGTTGAGATTTTTAACAGTAAAAGGAGATTTTGTGTATTAATAATTCATGAGTTCTCATTGAACATGCACGAAGAAACGGTGCTATTCAATAGAGAATACTGTCATCTGTCACTGTTTTATTTGACATTTACACTTTTTTTTTTTTTTTTTGCCTGGTACTGCAAAACTTTCTTGGATGGCGTGCTAAGATTATTTAAATAAATAATTAAAAAAAGCCGATGCAGACTTTTCATCTGTGCATAGGGAAGGCAGTTACTTGCAGCCATAAAGAACGTGTGAGTAAGCTGCGGCACGCTGTGTTTTCTCACGTATTAGTCAAAGCTATTGCCTAATAAACAGCCCCATAGATGGATAGAGAAGGTCTTGAATGAATGCTTGAATAAAGAGAGGGAAGGATAGAAAAAGAGTAGTGAAAGGACAGATTTGATGCAGATAAGTGTACACAGGAACGCAGTGGGTATGCGTGTGTATGTGTGGGGGTGAGCGAATAATGGCTCTTGTGAAGAAAGCTGACACAAATACATTGCAGAAATAAATATTTATAAATGGTGCTGGGAGAGATCCAGTCCTGCACAACGTGAGAGAAGCCAGGGCATTTAGCACAATGACAATTCAGTTAGGCGCACCTTGCAATTTCTTGCTAATATTAGGCTCATGGAAATCTTTCTGCTCTGTAGGTTAGTTATTATTTATAAAAATCACAGAACCAGCTGATACATTCATAAGCTAATTATTGTAGCAGCTGGGTACACATGGTGCAATATGTCTGAGGCTGTGAAGTATCACAGATTTCTTGGGGCCTGCTGTGGTGGGGGTGTGCTGTTGAAGGCTAGATCCCTTAATCTGATCAGCCAAGCAAATACTTTGTGGGGAAACTGGATTAATATCTCTCTAAATACCACGGATGTGCTTCACCTTCAGAACCAGGCTCCTTTAAACGTGCCATTAGCTTATCTCCTTTGGGGAATGGCGAAGTTCTCAGGTGTCCTCAGGATGGCGGGGTCCTTGCCTGGTGCCTCCCTTTGCCAGAAATTAATTTCGTTTGCTCATGTCTGCACACATGGTCACACTGCAGTCTAATCTTTTCCCTAATAGCTCCAAGGTCAGGACCTCGCATGTTGCCAGGCAAATTGAGCGCTATCCTTCTTAAAGACTAATGGCAGCGAGTGCCTAGTCCGTAATGAGGCCTGTAGTGTTGCTCTAAGTGATTGTAATGAGCGCTGATTATAACGGGACAGATAAATCAAAGCGTGGCAGTCGCCATCGGGCTGCCCGGTCCAGCCCTGGGAAGGGGAGGTGGCCCTGCCGAGCTGTGCACGGGTTCTGCCAGAGCCAGGCACCGCATCCTCCCACAGGCCTGCCCAGCAATGGGCTCCAGCTCCACCAGGCGCAGGGCTTGTTCTGTATTTTCTGTTACACGATGGGTCTTCGTGCTGCAGCATCCCCCAGGAGGTGTTAAACATACCTGCTTGAAACGTTTTGAAAGAGTTCAGTTGGAGACTTATTCAGATCACTGAAAACAGGGAGAAACAGGAGCTGATTTTTTTCTACAGATGGTTTATTTTCCATTTCAAAAATTATTTCCTTTGTATGGAGGAACCCCTGAGAAAACACTGTGGTGCTGGGAGATTTTCTTCTTATCTTTTCTCTAAAAGAGAGCAAGTTTTGGGGGACTTCTGAGCAGCGGAAAGAGGAGAACTGAGGGTAAGGGATGTGGCTGGACCGCATTAAAATGCAGACTTCACCTGGCTGAGAGATTGCCAGGTGAATACCAATCAAAACACTTTGAAAATATAACACAGAGGTTTTTTTTCCCTAAGTAAATGATTAGATATCTTGTTTTCATCCTTGCCCCCCCACCCCCTAGCCCTCCTAGTTTATTGCAAGAAAAGATCAGGTCTGCACAAATGTGGCCTCTCACTTGTAAAAACAAGGCAGTGTTGTGTTACAGATTAGTTTATAAATCCCTGGTGGCTTCACAGTTCAGTGCCTACAGCTGCTGCAGATGGGCCTGGGTTTTTGTCTCTTCGCTGTGCTGCAGCCGGCAGTTGAAGGAGAAAATGGAATGATCAGGTTATTAACATGTAGGCCGTGAGGAAGAGGCTGCACAATGAGAACAGCTGGTGTTGCTGTCTTGGCTGATGCAGCGGAGATAATCAAATCTTGCCTTTTTTTGGGGGGGTGAAGGCAGAAGACACAGTGGAGAGTAAGACAAACAACGACTTATGATATTATGCACGGGGTTTAGAGTGCATGGTAGAAGTTGTCAATGGCTTACAAGTTGCTACACAAAAAAGCAATACCGAAAAGCGCCCGTGTGGGCTGGTAATGAACCTGGCTGTTCAGCTTGCTCTGGTCACTGTTCAGAAAACCAGTTTTGGCTACTTCTTGTACCGAACATTTTTAACATTGATCAAGCTATCTTTTAGGTATTGTAAGGTGCCTGTCAAAATGGTGTCAGAATGCTGAGCTGTAGCTTGAAAATGATGGGTTATAAAGCTACTAGGTAAAATATTTTGACAGGAGTCAGTAAGGCGCGTTGACAGCATCCTCGGCATTATCTTCTCATCTTCTGTCATTTGCATTGCGTCTCCTGTGCAGCACAGGAGGGGAGCCACTGTCCCCAGCCCCAAGTGGGCCAGCTGCTGGCAGGCAGGACAGGGCTGGCTGGGCCCCCACGCCGGGCAGGTGCAGCAGCAGCCGCGATCCCTGGCTCACGTGCTGGGACACTGGGTCACGCTGGGCACACGCGGGGCTGTCCTCACCGGAACAGCTCTTGCCCTTGGGCTCTCCTTGCCCTTGGGGTTCAGGGTCGTTTCCTCTTCCTCGAGTGCAGGTGCTTTCCCCTCAGAGGTCTGAGCAGTTGTTCCCTGTGGAGAGGTCCTACAGCTCCTTACATATAGCAGTAACCTTTTAAAGGCATTTCAAACTAACCATAAAACAAGACAGCAGAAACAAAATCTAGTATTACTATGATCCGTAGTTGGGTTTAGAATCACCTCTGCCTAGTATCGTGGTATCTCTAATAACTTCTGCAGGACCCTGTTTGCTGCTTTTGTGCTAGATGCTAGAGGATTCCATTTCTGTAAGGCTGCATCTTCTCTAAGATTTTATTATTTAAAGATGTAAAATTTTAGTGGGGTTCAGAGCTGAGGGAGTCAGTGCAACATAGTGACAGCAAATCAGAAGTCTTGATAGTATATTCTACTAGACATTTGGAGTAGTGTTGAATTTCTGGTTCTGCAGCTGCAGGTTGCAGTGAGCGTTGTTAGCAAGTCTCAGGAGTTATGTCTCCTTTTCTCTTGCTTGGATGAAGAAATGAAGGGGCTCTGAAATGGAAGTGAAGATGAATCTGTTTCATCTTTGGTTTTCTGTAGGAAAAATACTTATGTCTGAGCATTTTAAACATGGTGTGAATATAATGGGGACAAGACACTGTGCTTCCTGGTTTCTGCTAAGCACTGCCGCCTGTTTCAGTTTCTCCAACTTTCAGGAAGTAGAATATGTCACGGATTTGTCGAGACCAAAGGGCAACTTGGGGCAGTGGGGGTTTATGTGTGAGATGAGACCAGCAAAACTTTCAGCACAGAGCATTAAGTCTAGCTGACCTTCTGCTCACATCTGGTTCCTCAGTGCTCGGTGAATTGACTGTGCTGACCCTACCGTTGCAGGGCTGGCTGTGTGAGCTGCTGCGTTGGAAAGAAAACCCAAGCCCGGAAAACCGCACCCTTTGGGAGAACCTCTGCACCATTCGCCGCTTCCTGAACCTTCCCCAGCATGAGAGGGATGTGATCTATGAGGAGGAGTCCAGACACCACCACAGCGAGCGTATGCAGCACGTTGTCCAGCTCACACCCGAGCCTGTGCAGGTCAGAGCACTCTCTGCCTCCTCAGGGTGTCTGTGTGGGAGGACTGGGGTAGCACAGGGGGTTTTGTGAGTGTAGCATGGAGATGGGCTTTTTATGTATTGACTGAAACTTAAAAGTACTTCTCATGGTGAGCATTTTGTGAGGAATGGGCCTTCGTTTCACAGCCTCATTGGGATTCTTTCGCTTCTCTGTGCATTTGTGACTAGTATGAATTTTTGGTTTGTACAGCCTTGTTCTACTCTTGTCTCATGTATTAGTAGAATGAGAAATAAATAGATACAAATATGTGTAGGGAAAACAAAGTGAAAATACTACAAACTCTCTTCTTTGCAGTTCCAGCTTCAGTCAGAAGAGAAAATCAGCTTAAGGTGTATTCCTAATAACTAGTAACGCATGTCACAAACCCCAACATCTACAGATGGTCAAGAGAGGCTCAGGAGGTATTTCTTCAATCTAAAAAGCTGAGGCAACACCTTCCACAGCAGCCCTTCCCTTCAGCCCTCCAATTCAGCCCCTGGCACTCGGTACCATTCACTTGATGCTGGATTGTGTGACCACTCTGGGGGTTGTTTGTGCTGTGCATTTCTCTGATAATCTCACAGTTCCTCCTCTCACCTGCACTCTCCCCGTTGTTTGATGGTGGATTGCACTGCTTTGCTACTCTTGCTGTCAACCTTAGCATTCAGCCTCTATTCTTTGTTGCTGCTCTTGTGCTGCTGCTGCTACCACTGCTGCCAGCTATCTAGTCACCTTTTTCTAAAGGCAAGAATCTTTTCTGTCTTGTTTTCTTGCCCCATCTGAAACACGTAGGTCTCACTCAGATTAATTATTGCCTAGTTCAGTCCCTTTTGTATCTTCTGCTAACTTCTTCCTTCTTGCTTTCCTTTGTGTCTTTGCCTGAAGGAAAAAAATCTGTTTCCTGGGGTTCAGGTTCTCAGGGCTATAAAGAAGGGGAAGCACTCTAAGTAATTAATTTTGCAAGTTTTGTTTTCCACGTCCCAAAAAGTTTATGGGATCTTGGAAGCAAGGAGCTACAAACAGGTAAAGGGCCAAATTAACATGTAGGAAGACAGCTAGACCTGTGTAGACTTGAACATATCAACCCAGTTCTGATGCCCAGAGCAAGTGGGAATATCCTCTAAGGGACAGAAAAAGTTTTCCTGGGATCTTATGAATGACCTTGATGATTAGCCTACTTTTCGAAGCCTTCTGCACATCCCTTCTCTGCATCATGCAGGTTGGCCCTTGTGAGTGACGCGTTACGCTGTGTTGGAATGCTGTGCATTTGTATTTGTCAGCAAGTTACAAAGCCATGGATTAATTATTTATTACAGTCAAAATATGAAAAATGAAGAAAAATAAATGGAACCAGCTGGCAACTACATAGAGCAAAACTCTGGAGACTGGTGTGCAGTTGATACAGTAGGCTTGTGTTTTGGGGGTGCTGCATTTTAAAGCTATGCTTGCCCATCCAAAAACCCCAGTAGGTTTCTGAGTGACACGCTACCAGTGCCAGGCACAGGAGCTTTGCTGTCCACCTGCTCCCTACTGTCAAAAGATACCTAACACCAAGCAATTTTTGTGTAGTTTTCGGTCTCTGGGACTTGAATTGTTTTGAGAAGCAAGGTTTGTTTTTTGGCTTTGCTGCAAGGGTCACTATTAGGTAATTAGCCATGAAGAATCAATGACAGCAGCCAGAGCTGTAAAGCTGAGGTCCTCACACTTGCAGGCACTAGAGATTTTGTGACACTTTACATAAGGGTAGGGGTCTTGGGCCCCGCTCCTGGCTGAACTCCAGGCCAAGTAATTACATTCTGCCTATCTGAAATTCCCCCTGTAGTGTCAAGTGGGAAAGCAACTCTCATTTCCTTCTCAAAGCAGTGGCGGGTGCAGAATGTCTGCCACAGTGCCTGGCTGCATTTTAGCAGGAGGTGGAAACATCCAAGAGCTGTAGTCACCGACCTACTTTGCTTTGCAGGTTTGCAGGTTTGCTAGTCAGAAGTGTGTTGTAAGTCAAGCCCTTCCCTGCAGCCTTGATAGCAAAATGAAGCCTTTGAAGAAGATACAAGCAGCAGTGCTGTGATTAACAGCAGGTGCAGAACTGTAACATAGAAGCAGGCAGGCTCTTACCTCTGTTCTCTCTCTCTGCCCAGCCCATCTTTCTCTGCTCTGATGGCTTAGGTGTGTGTACGGTAACTTCTGTCTGATGCTTGAGTCTCCAACTCCTCCAGCTCAGAGACTAGGAGAGCCTGAAAACAGGCTGTCCCACGCTGCTGCCAGAGTTCCCAGCCACCATGACTGAACCCTGTCTGGGCTGGGGACAGCCACCTGTCAGACTTGGAAGGATATCCTAGCTATCATCACAAGAGGCATGACCAGGCAAAAGATGTGGATATATTGCAGCCTTTTCCTCAGTATGGCTTCTTGGACATGGCAAAGATACCATTGTGATGGGTTTTGTGTAGTTCATTTGCTGCTTACAGGGTTGGGGACACTTCAGTGAGGGAATTACCCCAAGGCTGGGTATGGTTTCTGTCTTCTAAAAGGCAGGGTGTGCTCAGTGGGGCAGTTGTTGTGCTGTAGGAGATCAGCTGGACACAGGCTGATTCTTCATGTTTAAGGGATTGTTGTTTCCTTTGTGAGAGGTTCTTGCCCTCACTGGTTTGGTATTACTAGCCTCCGCCTCACTGTTTAGCTTTAGGTTCAGAGTTTTGAAAACAAACATTTTTATTTTGCTCTCTTCCATTAGATTTTTCCCATCAGCCGTATATTAATTCATTTACTCAATTATTTTACTGTTTCTGAAATGAATAATGTCTATAGTGGAAGCTCAGTGTTTAAAAAAATTCCTTCCTGCACACTTGATTTATTTGTTATTGTGCTGAGGAGTCATAAAATGTGAGCCCTGTGGAGCTCTGTGACATGGCTGTGTTCTCTGGCAGCACTGGGTGTGACCATATGGACGTGTCGGAGTGTGGATTTTCCTTCACATGCTGGTTATGGAGCATCCATGCTACACCTACGTGTTGCTGCGCATGCAGGCTGAGCTTGCTACAGCCTGTCATTTGGTTTTTAGGGAAATTGAGGTGTGCATTAAGAGGCTCTCCCTCCATTCCATGCAATGTGGTGTAATAGCAAAGTGCTGCTAAGAAGAGCAGTAAGGTTGTTGCTAGCTGGGGTACCATAAGGACATCACCTCTGAATTACAGAGTGCCTGAGGCACAGGTTCCTGGAGGGTATCCTGGGAAGCATTATTACATTTTTGCCCTGTTCTCATCCTCTTCCACTGCCACCATCCCCAGGAGTGGGATCCTGGCTGGACCTTTGATCTGGCCTGGCCTCGCCCTTAACGGTGTGCAAAGTAGTCCCTTTGCAGCAAGCAGTCCTCATGCTTCTTCATTTAGCTCCCTGCTCTGCAGAGGTGAGCCTTCCCTGTCTTATTTTCCATCCCTTGCTAAATCCCACCATTCCCAGGCTGTTTCCTGGCACTGGACCTTTCTGCAGTGTTAATGCTGACAAGTGCCTACAGCTGCTTCCCATTGCCAGCCAGGGATTCCATGTTTGTTACAGACATGCTGGGACATAGTAAATCTAATTTCTCTCCCTTCTCCCACTATTTGTCTGCTGTGTCCAAGGTGACCACTCCAGAGAGTAACCATCTTGCCTGGCACTTTAATATAGTGCTAATTCATTGTTAATTGCTGGGGTAGAGAAACCTGACTCTATTGGGAAGGCCATGAATCAGCCTGTTGTCTCTGGAGTGTCCGGGTGGATAAGCGGGTTCTCTGGAGTAATGAGCCACCACTGCAGCAAAGTACCTTCTATTCAGAGAACGTGGAAACCTTGCCTCTCATTTTCTGTAAGTTGACAGGTAGATCTGTAGGTAGGTACATACTTATTTAAGAGCAATCAGATGTTGCTTTCTGATACACTGTTACTTTTGTCACTTTTTGTCATTTTTAAAATGACATCCCTCCACCCTTTTATTTCTCAGAAGCTTTGATTTAGACAAATACGGCAGTATGTCATAGTTCAGATCATAAATCATGGAGGAACATTAGTAAATAAAAGAAGGCACAGTAAAAAGCTCTAGGAAAGCTCTTCTGTATTGTGTGCTCACTGCAAACATTGTGATCTCTCTTTAAATATGCAGAAAATAACATACCACAGCAGTAAATGAAACACTAATTTTATAATTTTGTGAGGGATAGAAGGGAACGAGTATTTTAGAAATGACAATGAAATACAAAAGAGCAGAACATGGAGCCCTCGTAAAAATGGGTCGAGGCAAGTGGCGATGGCAGTCCAATGAAACTAATTTCATATTCTCTTTCTAGAAGTAATAAAGAGGGGGATGAACACCACAGTAGTGCTTCCTAATGAAATATCTGATTCTAAATAATGTCTTGGAGTTCGTGGGTCACATAATGCATAGCACGCAGATGGAAAAACCAGTGAGACTTAAAATTTCTTAAAAAAGAATATTAATTAATAATACTTAGGCAATCATAGATGATGAGTGAAGCAAAACTGTGTTATTCCATAGGGGAACTTGGTGTGCTTAATGATCTATAGGATGATGTGCACAGCGAGGTTTTGCTGTGTTTGTGTGAGTTACACCAGGGGATTTTGCATACTGGAAATTAGGACTGAGTTGTCTGTGAGACTTGGACAAAAATTACTTTCCCAAACCATGCTAGATCTCTGAGTCTGGTCCTTACTGTTTTGAGACAAATTTTTTGCGGGGATGCTGTGCCCTGTGATTCATTCTTAATGGCTGCACCATGATAGTTTTGCTTTTTGATCATTTCTCTGCACCCAAAAGACAGACCATAGATTGATACCCACTGCTTTTTGACTCCCCAGCTCTTTAATCCATGTCTGGATGTGATGTCTGCTCAGACAGGGGTGGTCAAGACTGGTGACACAACTTGTACTCAACAAACCCAGATGGACTTTAAGAGAAATTTGTGTTGTAGGTTATTCATTACACTCAAAATGCTCACAGCTTTGGTTTGGGAGGGTTGCACTTGGATTATTTGTTTTCTTTGATATAGAACTACAGAGGCAAATGTGTGTCAGAATGAGGTCTCTGAATTTTGTGAGTGGAGAATATCTGTTTTCCTTAGTTAGTTACCTGGAGTTTCATTCTTTTTCTTATCAAAATTAGACAACAGTCAATTTCATTATCTCCTTTCAGTCTAAACTATTAAAAACCACTGAAAAAATTTTCAAACTACATAACTTCTATTTCTGTGCAGTGTTAAAGCTGAAAGCAATATTTACTGCAAATGCCACTCACTCTGCATTTATCTCTATTGTGTGTGTGACTGCTTTTGGGTGGGGGTAAAGGAACTGTCTTTAAAACATGTGGTACACGCCAAAAAAAAAGTACTCTCAGGCAGCTTCCACTTCTGAGCTGCTTTCTCATGGTTCTCCGGTACCTGTGCCCTATAGCCAGGGACGGTGCATTTTGAAACACCAGCTGTGGCTGCATGCTCTGGTTTTCCATCCTCTTGGTGCACACCATTTTTCCAATGGGTCACAGTAGCTCAGGAGCCTTGCACAAGTTTGACAAAGGCAACAGAGGCACAAATCAGACAACTCCCTTATATTTGACTCTGACGTATCCAGTAGATCTTCTTGTGATTGATAGTTACCACAATTGCAGGGAAAGGCGCTGAGCTGTGACTTCTACAGCCAAACCTGCCTACTGCGCCATCTCAGCTGTTTCTGTTTAGTGTGGATATCTAATGTGGCTGAAAATGCTGCTGATTTTTATTAACGTTAGGCCTGTTATTCCCCTTGAATGATAGTGGGGAGTGTACTTGCAATTAAAGCCAAACTGCCTCTGTTCTGAAATTAGTTTCAGTTTAGTACTGTTCCATTTAACCCTAGAAATGGGAGATCAAGTAAACTGCAGAGTTTCAAGTTTTTCTGTGGTGGCAAGTTTAGTCTTGTCAGAGTAGTACAACCTTTTCATATTTGTACGGAACCTGAAACCGTGAGGCCACTTCAGTGACACCTGTTCCCAGACAGCTTTCGTTTGGTCCGGGATCAACTGAGGACAAGGCAGGAATGAGGTGGGACTCTTACATGAAGGAGCCCTGAGAACATGGCTGGTACTTTTCTTCAGCAGCATCTTACGACAAAGATGACTCTGAGGGTACATCTTGGGCTGCCCTGGCTCCCATGGCAAGATGCTCCAGGCAGAAGCTTCCCTTAAAACCTGAATGTGCAGATTTAGTGCTGCTGAGACTTGGCAGTAAGCAGCAGGGGTGGTTGGTTGTGTTGGTGTTGCTCTGACAAGTTGTCGATTTAGCAAATGACATCACTGTAGCTTTGGCCCCTGTTGTCTCACCCTCTTGCCTTTCACACACAATTTGACCAGATTTAGCCCTCATTTCTTACAGTCCTGGCCCTGTTGTAAATGCTAAGCTGCCAGTGTTGTAAGGAGTCGTAGTAGGTTGAGGATGAGCAAACATCTAGAGCAAGATCACTAAATAAAGCTCTTCAAATTCGCATAACCTTTGAAGCTTGCCAGCAGCAGGCAAACCTTGAAGGCTGAAAAGCCACTAGATGAGCCTCTGTTCCATTTACATTTGAAAATTTTTGCAGTTAAAAATATTGCTCTTTTTAATTTAATTTTAATGCTCCCTAATTACTCTATGTCCCCCACACTTGTCCATAAATTACAATATCAGGCTTCAGAGATGTGTAAATGTTTATAGGCTATTGGCTGTATGCAACATTTTATTCTCAGGCTCTCTGCAGAAATCTTAGGATAAAGTTAGAGCCCTGGATCATTGCAGCTGATCTTTTTCTGCAGATAGGCAATTGTAAAAATTACATGGGAAGGGAAACCACTGAGACTAGTGCTACCAGAGCACTTTGCAATGCTTGACCCTCAAAGAGTGAGAGAGCTACTCTTCCTCCTGTGTTGTACAGCATCCTCCAGGGAAATGGTGCAGTTTCTGGGCGGTGCTGGGAGTTAGGCTGTGACTGAGCAGGACATACATGTCAGTCTCCTTGCTCAAGGCTGGTCTTTTTTTGGAAATTCTTTGGTGGTTGGTTTTTTGTTGGTGTTTTTGGTGGTTGGTTTTATTGGGGTTTTTTGGTTGGTTGGTTGGTTTGTTTGTTTTTGTTTTTGTTTTGTTTCAGTTTTTTTCCCCTGAATGGTTGGAAATACCAGAGACTGTAATATGTGCAGAGATATGGGGTTTTTTCGGGGTCAGTATACTATGTATGTTGTTCCATATTTGCATGGACTTTTACAAGAATTGCAGATTGAAAGAAGTGTTTCTGTGTGCATGCACTATTCTCACGCATCAAGTATCCAGAAGTACAGTAGCACATATTTTTTCTCACAGTCATCTATGCTTACAGTATTTCAAAGAATATTCCAAAATATCTTGGCACAGACAAAGCGAAGCTGTTTGCAAGATCCCTAGCTGTGGAACAACAAAGGCTACATTCTCAACACACATCACACATGACTTTTATTAAAGTCTTAAACAAAAATCAGATAATGTATTTAGAAAATTAAACTTCACCATTTATGATGCTACTCACATTGTGAAAGGAAGTTGGTATCCCCTTGTGCCTCCTTTCCAATGACTTCTTCCCCAGCTCTACTCACTTCTTCATGTTGCAAATGAGAAGATGAAAATCTTAACTACAAATAAGTACATTTATAAACCAGTAATTTGGGACTAACTCCCATTGTGGTGCCTAACTTAAAAAGGATTTGGTGTTCAGAAACAAAGAAATATAAGCATGTATAAGGTGCCTCCGGTGGAACATTTTGAAGTTTGAAACATCTAAAATCATTATTAACCTTTTACCATTACATATGGCAAAAAGGATGTGGTAAATCACAGAACACATCCTGGATATTACAGACCCAGCCATCTCATTAAATTTGTGTTAAAAAGCATTCCTCTATTTCCAGTTGGGGCTAAATTTAGTGTTACACTATTGTGCCATTATAGTCCAAAATAATGTTGACACCCTTGAATTTTCTAGTTGCTTTTTCCTCAGATTTATGGTTTGAACCTCTACATTTTGCACTTATTAGGCCATGCCCATTTGATGTGCCACACTTGAATCCAAGGCACGTGGGCAGGGAGAGTTGTGAAAAGCCCCTTCCTTCCTGCTACAAGTGCTATCACGTGGATGTTGAGGGAGGTGAGCACATTGTGCACAAAGTCTTAATGCAGACCTATAATTGCTCTGGGTTTTTATGAGCGATATGTGGCTAAGTCTCATGGTTAGGTCTGGAAAAACTTGGTATTCTCAGTATTGCTTGCAAAAGCTTGGCAGCCAGGATTTCTTTTCTTGGGGTTTTGGTAGTTTTTTGAGTTGAAACATGCAGGGTATCACAGAAGTCCCTTGTACCCACAAGAAGTAAGAGCTGGCTCCTCTTTCTATGCTGTGTTGAGGGAAGCTGTGGTAGCAACTGCGAATCCATCCAGTTGTAGCAGAAAGAAAGAGACACACTAAAATTTCAGGACTCAACAAGCCCCTTAAAAAGATCCATCTGGACAGCACTTTACTAGTTAAGTGCTAAGTTATTATTATTATTTATTATTTATTTCCTCTCCTATTTTTCCTCTTACTGAACAAGCAGGAAATATCTTTGTTCTTTCATTTGAGAAGTGAAATAAATGTATTCCCTGCAGCATTTGAAATTTTAATAATACGTAATAAATAAAATCATATCTAATAACATAACTGCTTTCAATTGGCAACACGATCTCCTAGATGCATTGCAATGGCAGAAACATAAATAGTTGCAGCCTCTGAAAGCCTACTTCCTATTTGCTAAATATACTTGGCTTGCTTTAAATTCCTTTGTGTGCAGTCATTAATACAATCCTCTTTGACAGCATTTAATTAAAGTGCTTTTCTCTATTAAATTCATTAAAACTTTTTTTTTAAATATACAACTGTTTCCCAGACACTGAATGTTAAGGACCTGTAGGCCTGTCTTTAAATAACTTCTCTCTCCTTGTTGTAAATTGTTAATTAAATTTAACTTAGACTGTTTAAAGATGGCTTGGAAAAGAAAGCCAGATTTCAGGATATGGTCTCAATCATGGCTGATTTTTTTTTAACACAATTTTTTCCATGTAGTTATAGACTGCGTGTTATATTGTTTATGAATGTTGCTGTACTTTCAGCTGGAACCAAGCAAAGAAATACCCTAAAAAGCTCATTTCCATCTCACTTCAAAAATTTCCGTCTTTTTAGTGCAGTTTCTTAGCCTAAGAGGATTTGCAAGGGGGGAGTAAGGAGGGAGGAGCTGTTTAGTATTAATAGATTATTGACAGCTTAATGTCTTGGCACCTAGACAGCCCATAAGGTATAATAAACAGGAAGCTGTCTGATGTGAGCGCAGTCAATAGCGTATTCAATCAGAACCTTTCAGTTAATTGCTGGTTGACCTCAGACATTTCCTTTAAGTGAAACTGTCCTTCGCTCAGATCTCATCTGGGTTTCAGGGTTTAATTTGAGAATGCCCTTTCCATATGGCAGCTTGTGCATACATTCCTGGTGGAGTTTTGCTTTGCTCCCATGCACAGCATTACGCGAGCCGGTGTGTGCCCGGAGCTCTGCAAATCTCATAGCCGTGCTCTGGGCTGCCGGCGGGGCTGGGAATATGCCTCGGAGCTGGGCTGGGAGCACGCCATGGAGCTGGGCTGCCGCCGAGCACCGGCACCACGGTTAGAGCAGGCAGCGTTGTAAACTGACGTCAGGGGTATTTTCAAAGCAGCTGGGCTGTTGCCGAGGGTGTTTTGGACGGAGTCAGGCTCGGCTTTGGAGCCTGGAGAGGCACCGTGGCATTAATGAGACCTGCCCCGGCCCCTGCAGATGTGCGGTGCCGCAGCCCAGCGTGGCTGCCCTGGCAGAGGGGTCGGCACCGCTGCTTCCATCCCACCCGTGGGCACAGATTCCCCTGCTCCTCTGCATAAGTGCAGACCAGAGCTCATTTGTATTTAGTTTCCCTAATTCCTGTACTTAGCCATTCTAATTTTTTCGGACTGTATCTCTTGATGAGGCCTAGATAAGCTACAAAGGCAAGCAGGCAGGAAACCACACGGGCAGTCCCTGACCCTGACTAACTGGAAACCATCTGCTTATTTGGGGGAGAAAACCTCCATGGAAATCTCTTCTAGCAAGTCTGCTGCATTTGGGTTTTTCTTCCTTTCCCTCCAACTGCTGACTCTGAGCGTGTGTGTTTTCCATAGGCAAGATCAGGGAGGGTCAGCTGTGGCAGCTCTCGTTTGCAGCAAACAGGTCTGGATTTCCCGACGGCAGTGAGTAACTGCCATGTGAAGGAAATGCTTCTGTACCAGAGCAAGTTTAATTTACATTTCATGCAGTCAGGAAACATTTTTTTTGTCTCTAAATCTTGCAGTGATTGTGTCTTTTAGCCACTTATCATGCATTCAGATTGTGGTTTGCTGGAAGGAGTATTATTACTTTTAATCTTTAATTTTTCCCTGGTTTTGATTCATTTCTGTGGTTCTCTTTGTCCCTCTGCGTCAAACAAACTGCTTATGTCTTTTTAATGGCCTGATTAGCACCGGGGAAGCACTGCTGACTTGGAGTAATGTTATTCCTGGTGTTCCCTTGTTTAAATGAGATGAGGAGTAAGAATGCTGCATTGCTGTGTTTGGGATCCATTAAAGTCCAGTCTGGACCCCTGCCTGAAGCCCCTGCCTGTAAATCTTTTGTATTCATTCATGCATGTTGGAAAGGTGAGGGGAAATAGTTTTGACTTGCCATGCTTTTAAATTCCCCTTTTCGGGAAGATTCAAGGATAAGAGAGGTTTGGAATAGTTATTTCTGGAGAGAATGGAACAAAACCATGGCCAGACAGAACAGAACCGTTGAAGAAATCCCAAGGTACGTGTGTGGCCTTGGGGCCATCAGCTGCAACACTCACGCTTTGCTCCCAGGTGTCTCTGGCCAGAATCTATTCAGAAGTACTTTCTGGTTTTATCAGACTTACTGGCCAAGCTGCTAATCAGTGTTACATTGACCAAAGGACTCCCACATGCAATAAAAATCATAAGCTTTATTGGATTTTGAGATAGAAAAGATTCACATCTATCTTCTTTTATAAACTGCATTACGTTTTGTACTTTCAGAGCTCCCATCAGTACAACCCTTTGTAAATACGATGGTGAAGGAGGTAGGTGGGTAGATAGATGGCTATGAGTTGCTGTTCCTTGGGTGGTTCAGCCTAGAGCTATAGAACTGCTTGAACTGAGTTAAAGGGGTTGCTGACATTTCTGAAATACTGAAAGAAAAAAATATGTTGGTCCTTTCTAAATTATTATTTTCAGTTAAAAAAAAAAAAGGTTTGTGGCAGTTTAGAGCAACAAGCAACATAATACTTTGAAAGAAAATAGGAAGAATTTGAAGAGCAAAAGTTGTTCTGAATAAAAGCAACCAGAATATGCTGTTTCATGAAAATGCCTAAACAACTGCTTGAACTTTGTCGGAATATTCACCCCTCTGCTGCCCCAGGCAAACAGCTTGGCAAAGTAGACTTTATTTAGTCAATACTTTGATGTCACTCCGTTGACATTTTTGACCAAAATATTTTTGACTGAAAAATGCCACACAGTCCTAACCTTATTGAAGCAAAGAATGGTCTTTTGCATTTCTAGCAAAAGCCTGGGGTTCCTTGCGCACAGACTGACAGTAGCTGCAGCCTTGTGTTACGTGTGAGCTTTACCCCCGCGACTACGTGTATGTGACCAGCCGTGGACAGAGCAGTCCATGGAGTTCCCCACAGCAGCCAGCAGCAAAGCTGGATGGATCCTAGGGCCATAACAATGTCATCTTCTGCTTTGTCCTAATACTGCCTCTCTGGCCTTACATCAAACTGTTTATTAAAAATGGACAAAAAAACTATGAACATAAACTGCACATGCTGTTGACTTCCATAAAGTCATTTTCTACCAGCATCCAGAGTCTGAGAAATAGGTACAGGTCAAAGTAGTGAGACATGGAGCTCAACTTGCCCACCTTTTCTAGAGCTTAATCAGGAAGACCTTCTGAAATCAGAAGGATTTCAGATCTAATTCTCTGAGGCATCCTGTCTTCAGTGACCTAATCTGTGCAGGAGACTGTACTTTGGTCATTTGATTTTTATTTACCCAGTTTCAAGCTAAGGGTATAATAAAGCACATTATGCCAGTTGCGTGTGTGGTAATACTGGATATTTTGCTTTTACCATGGTAGTTGATTATAATGCATTTTTTAAGACTTGCTTTCTAAAAAAAGGAATATTTATACTTTTATGTGTTTGATTCACACAGTATAGTTTGCACAAGTCCTGTTATTAAGTGCATTGGTGGTTACATCTCAAAAGCCAAAAAACATGCTGAGTAGTGTTTTATCAGCACAAATCTGCTATTTTCACTAACCATAACATTCAGGTTCTCCTGACTTCTAACTGCTCCCATTGTAAAAATTAGCAGTACAGTTGGGTATTCTTGAAACCCCAAATAGCCATCTGTAAGGACCTAAAACAGTTTGATGGGACAAATAATTACCCCCCCACCAGAATCCGGTGTCTAATCCAAACATACCCTTCCTGAAATAATGCAGTGCCTACTCCTGGTCTGAGTAACTGGAAAACAGCATGATTACAGTGGCGCCATTCGTGCTACCATAGTTAGGGGTTTAGAGCTTGACCTTAAGCATGGCTCTGGGCTGGGGCTTGTCAGGGAAGATCTTGCTCACACTGCCCACAGATACTCTTCTGATTTTCAGAAGAAAAGGAGAACATGTGTAGTGTTAATTAAACAAGAAAGCATAGAGGGCACCTGAAGTGTTTTGTCTGCAGGAAACCAAACCAAAAATCCTTTTGTTGCCTCCTTAGTTCTTGTGGCATTCTGCCAGCTCCTCATTAGGATTATCAGGATTGGGATGGGGAAACACAGAATCGACCCAAAATCTTGGGCAGACCCTCCCTTCATCCACAACCAAGCTCAGGCTCTATGTGGAAACTGCTAAGCAGAGCTCTGCACACCATAGCACCCCAGAGAGCCTTGCTAAGGCTGTGAGAGAAAGCATAGAACAGGCAAGTCAGAGGCCCACAAAGCTCATGGTCTTGTTTTGGAGAAGGTGAGTGTTAACTGGAAGGTTTGTGGCCCTCAGGATGTACACAGATGTTGAAAGTCCCACTTGAGGGGACTCCACTTAGCATCACCGTGAAGAAGGGCAGTGTTTCTGAGGCTGTTGCTGTTGCTTTTTCCCTTGTGGAGGAGGCTGCCTTGCTACCACAGGTTACAGGCAAGAGAGACTCACGTGGCTTCTCCAAGGCCAGCAGAGTCCTTCCTGCATGCCTGCCAGGGGTGCAGCAAACTGGCCCCTGTGCCAGCTGTGCTGGCTGTGCCCCACGCCCAGACAATGGAGCCATCCATCACCGATGCCTTCAGGAGAGAGTCTGCAGCGAGGTTGTGCAACACTTCCTGACCGCATCGGCCGCTCTGTCAGCAGCACCCTGGTTCGTGCCAGCAGCAGCCGGAATGGATCCGGCTGCTTGCGTGTGGACACAGGAGGTACGTGCTGGCTCCACCTGCGGGCTGGGCAGGAGCTGCTGACAGCTCTCCCAGGCTGCAGCCAGGTATTGGAGAAAGAGATACCCAGTGCTGGTTGCAGCTACTCTGCAGTAAACTTAAGGATCTGGCTTGAACCAGCCCGAGATGGGAAATTCAGAACTAATGCATGAGTGTTCATCAGCATGAGCTCATTTATGGTGCCCCATAAAATCAGCCAGTTCTCAGGCACTTGCATAGCAATGAAAGTTGTGCCTGTGCTTTTGTGGGAAGAGTTGAGTTAGCATTCGAGGGAGAGCAGTTACCCCAGGAAACACCGGGACACTGTTCTGCATTGTCAGAGTTTTCTGATTTATTTTTTTAACATTATACAGACAAAATAATGGCTATTGTGTAGGCACGTGCTGTCTATTAACAGAGATCAGGAAAGGGAAATAAACCACGCATTACTGAAGAATAAGATCATGATTGTGGTCAAGTGGTGGCAGAAGTTTTTTTTCTCTTTGTCAAGCTGATTTGTAAACATTCTTCAAACAACTGTGCAGACAGCAGTGCTACAGCTTCTTGAAAGGAAAGCAAAGACAAGGAAAGATTCCTCCACACAGATGTTTTACAGTAACCTCTTAGACCTGTCCCAAAGTTATCTGGTCATCTGAAGTTGTCATTGCAAGCTATGCTGCACATGTGGCCTCTTAGCAGCACAGTGTAATCAGGCTGTAATTTATATTTTATCTCCAGTGATGATAGCACTTAAAAATGTTTTGTGGTGGATTTGCTCTTTGATGCATGGTAAGCTCCTGTTAGCATTAATGGGAGCTGTGTGTGCTGGGGAGGGGGAAAGACACCTTCCCCCCGCCTTCAAGTCAAGATTAATTGTGTTTTGCTTATGCTTATCACTTTGTGTGGGATGCCAAAAGCAATGTACAACTGAAAGTTTCGTGGGTTTTTTTTTTTCTTTTTTTAATTCCTGTTGTTTTTTGTCACCTTTTTGACCATTTTTGATAGTTGGGTCCTACAGAATTGCAGGATGGGGCTGCTGGTTCAGAGGCTGGGTGTTGTGTCTTGCCATGCTTTCAAATCACTGCTTATTTCCTGCCCTGGAGCAAGGCAACCGCCGTAAAGCAAAGGGAAGCATGTGGCGAGTGTGCTCCAAAGATGTTGAAATGAATCACTTCAACCAGCTTGCATTCCAGCCTGGAAACCAAACTTGCCTTTGACTTTGGGTTCCCTGTGGAACTCATTTCTCTCCTCAAGGGTTCTCTCTAAGTCCCTTTTCGTGTAGCTCGGAGTGTGACTTGTACCTCGGAGCTGATAGATTTAGGACACAGGGTTTGTCTGATCCAATATTCTGGCTCCAGTGGTGGTCAGCAGTAGACGAAGGCTGATAGGAAAAGCCCAAATATTTGGGGGATTTTTTTACTGGGTGACTGCTTTGTCTTTGCAGACAAAATGAATGGGACCCAGGGTCGCTGGCTTACAAGGTGGTGTAGCCACCAGTTCTGGTTGGCTGGTTTGGTGTGGCTTTCATGAGATGAGGTACATCGTATCACAGACAAGCATTCTAATTATCTCTAATAAGGGTGTTTACTCTTGTGAAACAATTACTAAGGTGCATTGGAAAATGCACAGGATGTGTGGCCAGCATTTGAGCTGCAAAATTAAAAGAAGCTCAGACTGAAGTTAGATGAAAGTGAACATATTTATCCATGTCAGACTTCCTACCATTTTGCACGCTCATATTGATTTCTTTTGACACGGTCTTCTTTTATTGAGTACCGTATATTTTTTTAAATCCCTTACCGATAACAGTACCTGCTAAGGGCAATTGTAAAAGGAAACTAAAGAATATTAAACCTGCCTGGAGTCAAAATGTAATCTAACACCTGTAGTCTGCAATTTGTCATCACTTCATAGATACTTTTTCTTTTTTAATAACAGTTTTGGATTTCCCTGAGTTTTGACCTTAGGATACTGTATAATCCAAGAAAAGCAAGGAAACTAGACCACAGTCTTTAACACAGCTTTATGGTGTCAAGGTGTGAAATCACTCTGAGAATGAGCCCAAAGAAAATACTTCCTTTGGTGCTGCGACTAGTGCTGCAGTGTTTACCCAGATGAATGTGTTTTTTGCAAGGGAAGAAAAAAGAGTAGTGTAAGAACCACATTTTTAATAGGAAAGAAATGAACGCAGGTGCAAATTGTAACTTCTGCTACAGTTTCTTGTACAGACATTCCTAGAAACCTGTAAAGAGTCTTGGCACAGTGACTGTGTGTAATTGATGTTCTTACCCCTGCGAGCCCCGGCCTGGGAGGCTGTCAGGGCGCAAGCTGCTGCCTCTCTTCTCTTGCACATTTCTATATGTGAAGAGAGACCAGGGCTAGGGAGTGTAAGGCTGTTTATTTGAATAGATAACCTCCTGCAGATTATTCCTGTAAACTCTGCTAAGAGGGACAGTGTCTCTTTCTCAGTGTAAGATTTTGTTGCAGGAAAAGGGAGTTTGTCTCTTCAGTAAACTCTTACCAGGATAGCTAGGCATTGCCTGGGGGCTCTCAGCTTACAGAGGTCAGGTGCTGCTCAGCAAAATGCAGCTGAACACCTTGTTTAGGCCTGTCTTCCGCCCTGCCTTTGACTTCAGCTGGCCATGGGGAAGGAGCTTTTCCAGTGGCTTGCTGACAGGAGGTATGTGGTGAATTGTTTTTGCATGGAGTCAAACCGGTGGCAACTCCTGCTGATGAGCCGCGAACGCTTGTAAGGGCAGTAATGGATGACTGGTGTTAGGTGTACGAAATGAAGGTTCTGGACCTATGTTTTGTAGTATGTGTCTGTTCTCTCTGGCTTTATTTTGGGGTCCTTCAGCAGGCTAAAATCTTGCTGGTTTTGGCATAGAAGTCCTTGATGTGATGCAGTGTTATAGCTGGCTATGAGAAAAATGTAAATGTGAAGAAAAGCTGAAAGGTGAGACCCCTTGCCACCACTGAGAATAGATTAGTAGAATTATTTGGTTTGGAAAAGACCTGTAAGATCATTGAGTCCAACCATTAACCCACCAATGCCAAGTCCACCACTAAACCATGTCTCTAAGTGCCACATCTACACATATTTTAAGTACCTCTAGGGACAGTGACTCCACCATTTCCCTGGGTAGCCTGTTCCAATGTTTTACAACCCTTTCAGTGAAGAAATCTTTTCTAATATCCAATTTAAACCTCCTCTGGCAAAGAGAAGGCCGGTTCATTCAACTTCCTTGTGTGTTTGGGTTATGAAAATTGATATTGACCACCACATGCCATCAAGGTACCTGTCAGTGCTCATGCTGTCTGTACGCAGAGGCAGGTGGTGTCTGTTTAGCAAGGGCAGTCTCTGTTGCAAATGTGCAATCTTTCAAGAATGTAACGTTTTTGGTGCTTCTCTTAGCAAGGGGCACCTCATCATCTCAGCAAATCCCAGTGGAAGGGAGCTCACATGACTGATCCTCTCTGCAAAGAGAAGGGCAGAACCACACTGGGAAACAAAGGAGCTTGGGGTTTTCACATAGAAATGCAGTTCCTGACTCCAGTGTGCTGCAAAGGCTGTCCAGGCAGTGGAGAGTCACAGAGCCAGTGTTGTCAGCTGGTGCCTCACTGCTGGTGGTGCCTGTGCGTGTGTGTGTTCCCCGCTCGAGCATCCTGCTTGGCTCCCTTAGCCGCTCACCAATGTCACGTGTGTAGTTCTAGCTAGAAAGTGGGTGGAAATGGAAACAAACATCAGTGGCATAGTGAATCCAGCCAAAATTAAATACAGTACAGGCACAGGCTGCAATTACGTGACGTTCATCTTTCAGTTTGGGTTCGCTCACCTCTCTTTTCTGTGGGAACGCCAAAGTCAGGTTTCTCCTGCGGGAGCACCCGGAGACATGGAGAGTCAATACGTGCAAAACAGTGCAACAATCCCTTCCCCCCGATAATTCTTGGCTTTGGATTTTAGATCGACCACAAACCCTTAGCTTATTACAAATAATCCTGATCACTCCCGTAATGATACACTACATTATATACTCTCCTAAATTTAATCATTCAATATCTCACTTCCTTCCCTGTAGGCATGTACTATTATATTTTACACATGGCTTCCAGCTGCTTTTCATTGTGGCCTTCAAATTATATTTCGGTACAGTGCGATCTAAGACCAGTTACTTTATCATTTAAAGTCAGCTTCCATCACAGTCATTTTCTTGCAAGTTTTCTACCAGGGCTGGTGAATTTGTTTCAAAAAGATAAGTTTGTCTGTGAGGAGAAAGTCTACCTGAATGAACCTTCATGAAGCAGCATCTTCCAGAGACGCTCTGTCATCAAATGTTGAAAAGCAGCCATGCCTATAGAGTTTAAAAATTAAATCTCTTGAAGGAGTGGAAAGAACAATTCCTCTGGGCATGGAAGGAAATATGTATCTTCACGTTTGATTTGAAAGTAGATGAGAAGTCAGGAAGGGGAAGGGAAGTCAGCTCCAGATGGTGCTGGCTGTGGAGGAGGAGGAGGAGGCTGCCCCACCTGTGGCTGGGGAGCAGTGGGGAAGGGCATGGGGGACGGAGAAGGGAGTGGAGAAGCGGGGCATGGGGCACCTGTGCCACAAAGTGCACCCTTCTGAGCCCAGCACCAGCTTTCCTGGGAAAAGGAAAGCTGAGCGTGGCCATTGTTATTATCCCTTATCTCAGAAGCCCATCACATTCATGGTGCTTTGTGGTAGGTCCGGTCACCACTGAGGGTTCACCTGCACTGGGAAATGTGCTGCACCCTGTACAGAAGATCAGTGATGTTTCCTTCTTGGCAGTGCAGAGGCAGAGCAGCACTGACCCAAAACCCAAAGTGATATGGCAGGGTGTGTACAGCGGTGTGTGAAGCTGCTGGAGATTTTACCTGCAGATGTAGGAGCCTAATAATGACCCAAGATCTGAAAATCTGGAACTCCAAAAATGGTCCATTTCCTCTGTGAGGCTGTGGCATGCAGAGCTAGACATGAAGTAACCCAATCACTCAAACTGACCAGCATGCTCGTCAGTCAAGTGTAGTTTAAAGCAAATATTTAACATAAAGGTAATTTAGATTTCATATGGTACCATGTGCTCAGCAGTTGATCTGGTTTGCATAGAAAAGCATGCTCTTTTGTGCTAAATAGCCTGTCCTGTCAGAAGGAATTGCAAAAGTGACCACAGCCCAGATCTGAAGGACATTCTATGCATTTATCCATCTCTCTCTATATGGCTAAAGTTCTGTTGCTAAAAAATATAGTGTGGCTGAAATCCTTTGTTAATGCTACTGGCAATCCAGAGGAAACCCCCAGAAGTTAGTAAAATAATGAGATTTATCTGTTAGAAGAGCAGCTTTAGTTTTTTTCATTATTTAGGATAACAGGAGGTGAAATAAAATACAACTTTTTTCTAGTATTTTACACTGATAACCCCCAGGTTTTGCATTTTTCGTTCTGGAGAAGGTGGAGAGGTCAGTCTGGAAAAGGAAGGGTTAATTGAAATTATTCTTTCCCTCCCGCTCTCAGCCCTCTCTTTGGTTGATTGCTTTATAGATGCTGTAGGCATCTCTTCATCTCCTTCAAATTAAACATTTTACTGCTGCTGATCCCGTATTGTTGGATTTTTTTCATCATTATATTTGATTGGAAGTCTTGTAACATTTTTCAAGCTGGATCATTTCTCATGCTATTTGTCAACTGAAAAGGGAAAAAAAAAAACCCTTCCAACTCCAGCAAGAATGAACTGAGTAATTCGCACCCTTTCTGGATGTGTTTCTATCTCTGTTAGATGCTACTTGAATCCAGCTTCTGATTAGCAATGCTACTTGTGGCTTTCTGTGTGACGCTGTCTGTAAGTTCCCTGGCAGTTTATTTGTGGTGTTAAATCCTTTTGATTTTGGCTGCTCTTGGCCTTACTTTGTCAGGGGACAGGACCAGAAGCCACAACAGGGGAGATTAGGTAGGGTCTGTGTGACAAACTTATGGGGCTTGGTCCCTGGCTAGAGGCAGCGATCCTGGCTCTGCTGCTTTCAGTGCTCCCTGCTGACGCACGAACGGATCCCACCCTCATCTGTAGCCCTCTATTTGGAAACGTCAGCCCTTCTCTTTGAAAGCAATCCATGGGCAAAAAAGAAATCCTCAAAGAGCAGCTGAGCGATTCCATTCATTGGAACATTATGCTCTTTTATTACAAGAGATGTAATAAAACATAAACCAGAGTATCTGTCATTTCCATTTGAGCTCCCCCTTTTCCCCCGCTCCTTGGTTAGCCATTTCTATGGCACCCTCAGTATTTACGTGCTTGGGAGGAAAATGTACATATTGGCACCGAAACAAGTTTGCAGGGTTTCTGCCCAGCAGCGGCTCTTGCCAGCAGTGTGGCAAGTCCTGTGCTGGCACCTGCTCTTGGCTGTCCGCGTGGAGCTGCTCCTTGTTGGGATGTTCTGCCGCTGTCCCGGCGTGGCTGTGCCCGTGGGGACCGCGGGCAGCGTGGCGGCGGCAGGATGTGCCACTGCGTCCCTGCACTGCCGGCCCTCGCTCACAGCCCGCTGCTCACCGAGGCCCCGGGACGTGGTGCCGGGTCCTGCCTCCGTGCCCGGGGAGCTGCAGCCCCGCGGGAAGCAGAGCCCTGGCCGGGTGCAGCCGGGCCGCTGTCACAGCATCCCCGGCAGGCTCAGCTCCTCGGCCACGCTGCGGCGGGCAGTGCCTGGGGACTGCGATCTGCTTCCCAAAAGCTGTGACTGGAGATCGCTGATGTTACAAATTGTTATGGCAGGAACGTTTGATGAAGGAAATGAATAAAGGGCTCTTCGGCACAGAGCCTTTTCATTTATTTGCATAACAGACTGATATTCCACAGTGGACTTCCCTCTTGCGGTAATAACTTGACTAGTGTAGCATTTTACTGGGGGTTCGGTATGTGTGTAAAATTCAGTGCAAGTTCTCAGCACATTTCCATTATTTATCTTTGGTGGTTTTTTTGGTTTTTTTTTTCCCTTTAGAGAGCTTTAATGTAGAATTAATTCTCTGGATGTTAGTTTGCAACAAAGACATTTTCTTCTTGGTTAAAGAGCCAGAATTCCCTCTTACTTGTGGAAGAAAATAGTTATCCATATTGATTTTGTTAGCTTTGAGTGTCAAGCTCTAATAATTATTTCCCTGCATCTGAAGAAACCT
This sequence comes from Cnemophilus loriae, assembly GCA_013397755.1. Classification (NCBI taxonomy): domain Eukaryota; kingdom Metazoa; phylum Chordata; class Aves; order Passeriformes; family Corvidae; genus Cnemophilus; species Cnemophilus loriae. The sequence goes on along the minus strand of VZTF01002845.1, from coordinate 1,844 downwards.
CTGGGCAAATCCAGCCCTCAGTCCTGTAGGGGATTTTTTCTGTTAATCTCTCTTGTATAGATTTGGTTTTAAAGAAAGCATATGGAGCTCCTCTGTGTTTTGAGCAATTCAGAGCAGGTATTTTTTCCCTTGGAATAAGGGCTGCACGAGGCCCTTTCTTAGTCATTTTAAGTGGCTGTTAGGAAGATTAAGAGCTACATATGCTTTCTTTAAACTTGCCGAAAAGGAGATACTGTGGGTGAAAATCTGTTACAAGACTGCAAAGTGTGTTTGCCCAGAGGGCGTCTCAGAATGGAGGGCTATAATTATTTGAACTCAGAACTCCTCAACTAGTGAAATTACTACAGATGTAATACAGAGAAATCTGTTCAGGAGACACATTAAAGCCACCTGTGTGAAGCAACTGAACTGACTATGCTGTCTCTCTCGAGAGAAGGGAAATCTTAACAAACCTTTGCCCTTCTACTATTTTTTTTCTTCCATGAAGTAGCTATGGTGGATTTTAAAGCAAAATCATAATTCATAAGGTAGCACCTGACAATCCCACATGTGCCTAGGCCTTTGTGGTACTTGACATCCTGAAGAAAAGGTCAAAGTGTCTAGCCTGAAAAGATGAGAGGAAACAAGGATGGGGAGAAGAGCAGCAAAGCAGGAGAATGACTTTTCTGGGATGGGGCAACTGGCCAGTCATCATGACCATGAGACTGTAATACCTTTTGACTTAATTTTTATTTTGGCTATTTTATATTTCTTTTTATTACTTGCATTTTGTGTTTCTTATTTATTTTGTGGGTTTCCATTTATTTTATATCGTGTGCCTTTTAAATCACTTTCTCCTTTCAGTCTGTAGTTGTACATACAGGTGTAGGTGTCTTGCAGGTGAGAAAGGTAGTGGACAATGCATATTAATTGTACTTTTATTCACCAAAACAAAGTAGGTCCTGTGTACAGACCTGTACAAGTGCCCTTATGTCAAGCACCGAGGGGGTCAGCATGTGAAGTGTGTGTTTGTTTGATCTTATAGGTGCTGCACAGACAGCAGTCCCAGCCTGCCAAGGAGAATTCCCCACCTAGAGAAGAGGCTCCTCCTCCACCTGCCGAGGACAGTTGTGCCAAAAAGCCAAGATCCCGTACCAAGATCTCCTTGGAAGCTCTAGGTATCCTTCAAAGCTTTATTCATGACGTGGGTCTCTACCCTGATCAGGAAGCCATCCACACCCTCTCTGCTCAGCTGGATCTCCCCAAACACACCATCATCAAATTCTTCCAGAACCAGCGTTACCACGTAAAGCACCACGGGAAGCTAAAAGAGCACTTGGGAACGGTGGTTGACGTGGCAGAGTACAAGGATGAGGAGCTGCTGACGGAGTCAGAGGAGAACGACAGTGAGGAAGGCTCTGAGGAAATGTACAAAGTAGAGGCTGAGGAGGAGAATCCCGACAAAAGCAAGGCGGCTCCAGCAGACATCGACCAGAGATAATGTGAGATAGGAGTGCAGAAAGCAATACATTGATCCAAGGATTTTCTGGTTTTATTTTTGATTTTTTTCCTCGTTTTCCTTTTTGTTCGTTTGTTTCCGTTGCGCATGATCCATGTGCAAACCGAATGAATTCAGCATTGCCCGATCAGACATCGCCTTGACACAGACACTCGAGTGTTACACTTCCTACATTTGACTGAAGCAATCGTTGTAGTCACATAGGATTATGCCTTCATCAATCTTGCACTTATGAAAGGGACAGCTAGCAAGTAAATGGGAAGAAAAAGTCCTATGAAATCAGTGAAGGGAAATTTACAACTTTGTGCGTGTATATATATATTTACATAATATATATATATATATA